>OY992884.1:88074091-88179091 GCA_963921405.1 Cepaea hortensis | reverse complement strand
TAGTAATCCCCAGTGCAGCCCCGTGCGGCAATACTTGATGTGTTCACCTCTGTTTTGTAGTTCACAGAGATTTACAGTAATAGAATTAAGACTACGCCTAACTCAGTCACGGCTTGTGAAATAGGTGTACACATAATTCGCACTCTTGTGTTCTGTGGTGTTCTTTTGTCGGGTTGATTGAATGGTTGTGTGCTAGCTAGGTTGTTTGGATTCTGTAGCCTTCTGTAACTGTATAAGGATAAGGATATGTGTAACTGGGACAAGGTAGATCTAGTGGAAAGATAAATCTAAATGTTTAGCAGTTGAAGGACATGTATAACTGGGACAAAAGAGATCTAGTGGAAAGACAGCTCTAAATGTTTAACTGTTTAAGGATAGGTGTAACTGGGACATGGGGGATCTAGTGGAAAGATAAATCTAGCCGTGTAACTGTTGAAGGATAGGTGTAACTGTGGGACATGGGGGATCTAGTGGAAAGATAGATCTAACTGTGTAACTGTTGAAGGATCGGTGTAACTGTGGGACATGGGGGATCTAGTGGAAAGATAGATCTAACTGTGAAACTGTTTAATGATAGGTGTAACTGGGACCCGGGAGATCTAGTGGAAAGATAGATCTAACTGTAATTGTTAGTGTGCTATTATAGTGTGTTAGATTAGCTTATAAAGTGCCACGGGATGATTAATCGTCTTCATGCACCTGCCATGGACTTATATATCTCCGAAATGTCATTGCAAAATCTTATCTCAAATAAAATATCAATACGGTGGTTTTTCCTAAGCAACATCTTTTAACTCTGATATATAATACAGCTTGTCTGCTACCATATTGACAACTTTTAAGTCACAACTGTGACACAATCCTACTTTCCATTTTCCACCATCCATATTTGTTTGGTTCAAACCTACGTTTTGTGTGGCACTAGGTCTGTTAAGACGTAACACAGATATCATGCTGAAAGGAGTCTCCGTGACGAGGTTGTCACAGAGCATGCTGAAGACAGGTATGCTTCATGAGGAGTGGCATGCGTTAGGTAAAAATTCTAAGATAGGGAACCTGTTGGATCTTTCCCCTGGGGTATGATGGTGTGTTTGGAAATGAGCAGGCTGTCAGACTGGCTGAATCTGTCTCGGGCTCCTAAGGTTGTGAGTTCGATGTTCGAGTTATTTTCTCGGAGACTCCTGGGGGTTGTCGTTGGAGCTACGAAGTTCGTGCTTTGTGCGACGCTTTCGACAGGTCGCCCTGCGGAAAGAGACCGAGCCATATGGGATAAAACCAGGTGCAATAAAGTCGACCCTCTTGTCTTTTAAACCCCCGTTTTCAGCATGCAGAATAACCCAAGCAAAGAGATCAGTTCAACAGATGCAGACCCTTCCGTGTAACCAATTCCTGTCCCCAGGAGATCAGCGTGGCTGAATGGATACGATCCCTCCCTGTTAAACTTGATGTTGAGATAGCGAGTCCAACCCCTACACCGGTCAGTTGGGCTAAAATGTTGACCTCTCTTCCTTGACTTGGGGACATAAACTACAAGTACTTCAGAAGTCGGAGTAGGTTCGCCTGATGGCGAGGGATACTCGTAATAGGGAAAGCTAACCCACACGCAAAAATCAGTCCAGTGCACTAGTAGTAGTGGTTCATGGACTACGCTTCAGTGCAAAGTAAGCGAAGGCAAAGAAAAAATTACTTTTAAATCCATGTCCACAGAAGAAAGTAAACATATTTTAGGGTGTTACATAATCATTGACTCTGAGATTTGAAATATTTTCCCGAGCTTCCATGTTGACCCAGCATAAAATGAGTACCTGGACATTGTCCGTAAATTAAAGGCGGTCGGCTTGATGTTGAACACTCGCCCTGCGAGTGCCAAATGCTCTGAAATATGGGGCTATTATAGGGTGTATGTTAAATGACTGTGCAGTGTTTGAAAATATTGCCGTTCCAAGTTTTGTATTTACCTATTATGTTGCATGAACTCCACAGTAGGTAAATACAAAACTTGGACCGGCAATATTTTCAAAACCTGCACAGTCATTAAAAATACATCCTGTAGTATATATGCAGTCGACGTGTGAATATATGCAGAAATGACAGGACCGTTCGCTTCCGGTGCTCTGATGGCGGGGTGAGGTGTTAATTGCCCACACTGGCATTAAGTTGGACGTAAACATTAACGTTTCGTTCAGACATCAATGGCAAACTACTGGGTGTAAAATTGCCTACAATATCAGACTGGGGTTGATGAAAACGTCTTACAAAGGACATGTGACTTTAAAGTAGTATATGTGCTTACTATACCATATATGCGTTAAGGCGTGGACAATGATCTTCGAATTATTTTACAGCCATTTCGTTTCTCTGGAGAAAAGGGGGGAGGGTGTACACAAAAAAGTGAGGGAGAGAGATGGGGAGGGAGGGTGTGAGGCAGTTATAAAAAGCGAGAGAGAGAGAGAGAGAGAGAGAGAGAGAGAGAGAGAGAGAGAGAGAGAAGAAAAATAGACAGAGATAGATTAAATATTGAGAGAGAGAGAGAGAGAGAGAGAGAGAGAGAGAGAGAGAGAATATATATAATAAAAGGAAGATAGACAGAGGAATGGAGAGATGAAATAGCGCGAGAGAGATAGAGAGAGATATGAAAAATCGAAAAGAAGAAGAGAGAGAGAGAAAGAGAGAGAAAGAGAGAGAGAGAGAGAGAGGGGGGGAAGAAGAAAAATCGAGAGAAAGATAGAAAGAGAGATACGAAAGAGATAGAAATAGAGAGAAAGAACGAGATCAGAGATACAGAGAGAGAGAGAGAGAGAGAGAGAGAGAGAGAGAGAGAGAGAGAGAGAGAGAGAGAGGAAGAGAGACAGAGGGAAGGGAAGACGAAAAAGCACGAGAGAGATAGAGATGAAAAAGCTAGAGAGGGTTGGAAAAGCGAGAGAGAGAGAGAGAGAAAGAGAGAGAGAAAGAGAGAGAGAGAGAGAGAGTCACAATAAGCATATAAACAGCTATAAGCTGTGCCGTTTCACCCTCATTTTGTTTACCAAAGTGGCAGGTAATATTAAACGTTTCACCTGTCACCTATAGCGTTCCCACCTCGGCCGACCAGCCTATCACTGACAACACACACACAGAGGCGCTGGCACGGCCCGTTAACTTTCCGTGCAGGTTTAAAAATACATTTCCTCATATACCTGGGCGGATATGTCACCCGAACCATTCCTAACGACATATCTCTTCAAGTAAACTTAACGACCACAGAGATTCAAGGTAGGGTAATGATAAAAAACATATTTGAACATATTTATGTATGGTTGTGGATACACAAATATGTGAACATATTTCTGCAGGACTGTGGATACACATGTATATGAACATATGTTTGTAGGGCTGTAACTACACAAATATATGAATATATTTCTGTAGGGCTGTGGATACACATATATATGAACACATTTCTGTAGGGCTGCGGATACACATATATATGAACATATTTCTGTAGGGCTGTGGCTACACATATATATATGAACATATTTCTGTAGTATACAGGACTGTGGCTACACAGATATAAGAACATATTTCTGTAGTATACAGGACTGTGGCTACACATATATATGAACATATTTCTGTAGTATACGGGACTGTGGCTACACAGATATAAGAACATATTTCTGCAGGGCTGTAGATAAACACATATATGAAAATATTTCTGTAGTCTGTAAGGCTGTTGTTACTCAAACATAAGAACATATTTCTGTAGGGTGGTGGCTACCAACATATATACACATATTTATGTAGGGCTGTGGCTACACACATATATGAACATATTTCTGTAGGGCTGTGGCTACCAACATATATAAACATATTTATGTAGGGCTGTGGCTACACACATATATGAACATATTTCAATAGGGCTGTGGCTACCAACATATATAAACATATTTATGTAGGGCTGTGGCTACACACATATATGAACATATTTCTGTAGGGCTATGGCTACCAACATATATAAACATATTTATGTAGGGCTGTAGCTACACACACATATGAACATATTTCCGTAGGTCTGTGGCTACACACAAACACACACATATAAACATATTTCTGTAGGACTGTAGCTACACACATATATGAACATATGTCTGTAGTATGTAAGGCTGTGGCTACACACATATATAAACATATTTCTGTAGGGCTATGGTTACATACATATATAAACATATTTCTGTAGGGCTCTGGCTACACATACATATATGAACATATTTTTGTAGGGCCGTGGCTACACACACATATATATATATAAACATATTTCTGTAGGACTATGGTTACATACATATATAAACATATTTCTGTAGGGCTCTGGCTACACATACATATATGAACATATTTTTGTAGGGCCGTGGCTACACACACATATATGAACGTATTTCTGTAGGGCTATGGCTACACACACATATATATATAAACATATTTCTGTAGGACTATGGTTACATACATATATAAACATATTTCTGTAGGGCTCTGGCTACACACACATATATATAAACATATTTCTGTAGGACTATGGTTACATACATATATAAACATATTTCTGTAGGGCTCTGGCTACACACACATATATATAAACATATTTCTGTAGGGCTCTGGCTACACACACATATATGAACGTATTTCTGTAGGACTATGGCTACACACACACATATATATATATAAACATATTTCTGTAGGACTATGGTTACATACATATATAAACATATTTCTGTAGGGCTCTGGCTACACACACATATATGAACATATTTTTGTAGGGCCGTGGCTACACACATATATGAACGTATTTCTGTAGAACTATGGTTACATACATATATGAACATATTTTTGTAGGGCCGTGGCTACACACATATATGAACGTATTTCTGTAGAGCTATGGTTACACACATATATGAACGTATTTCTGTAGAACTATGGTTACACACATATATAAACATATTTCTGTAGGGATATGGCTACACACACATATATGAACATATTTTTGTAGGGCCGTGGCTACACACACACATGAACATATTTCTGTAGGACTGTGGCTACACACATAAATGAACATATTTCTGTAGGGCTATCAATAAGTATTAGTTATATGCAAAGTCGTTTAACGATTTTCCCTGTAAATCTTACAATTTTCCGTGTACATCTTACGATTTTCCGTTTGTTCATGTAAATCTGACTGTTCTGATGCTAGTCTGAATGGGGGGATCTCCGTGGCGACGTGTCTGAACCACCTGCACCATACTTCGAAAGTTGTGGGGTTGATTTCGGACTTCGTCATTCAGTTAACGAGTGCAATTTTCTCGGTGACTCCTGAGGGTCGTCGCTGGGGCTACGGATTTCGTGATTTGTGCGACGCTTTCTGCATCCCCCCTGCGGAAAGAGACCGAACCATATGGGATAAAACCCGATGCAATAAAATAGATCATCTCGCCTGTTTGTTTGTCGCACTCGCCGGCTCTTTGAACTCGAGCGTTATTCGTATAACTACTTCTAGTAGCACTGAACTGAATTTTGCGTGTGGATTAGTTTTCCCTATTACTAGTGTCCCTTGCCATCAGACGAACCTACTCTGACTTCAGAGGTACTTGTAATTCCAAGTCAAGGACAACTTTCGCCTTTAAACTCCCTTTTAAAATAAAACCTGTAAGTAGGAATTTAAATATACTATTAATAGATAGAAGTGAACATTTTGATTGGTTGTCTGGCCTTTTTGGCTGGATTCGTTGTTGATTGGCTGACTTGATGGCTGGTTGGTTGGCAGGCTGGTTGGTTGATTGTATGGTGTGTTGTTGGTTGGTCAGTGTGCTAACAGGTTGGTTGGTTGGTCTGCTGGCTGGTTGGTCTGCTGGCTGGTTAGATGAATCTTCCTCTTCTTCTGCGTTCATCCGGAGTGTTTTTTCAGATGCAATTGCGGTGTGTTTTGTTATGCACCTTTGGGCCAAAACCCGTATGCCAACACATCCGACTTTTGCGTGCGTTAAAAAAAAAAACAAACCAGGTTAGCATTCCTGGGGGACTGTCACTTTTGTGGCGCCGTCCACAGCCCATCTGGTCAAGTTAAAACGGTCGAAGACTTCACGGTCAGCCCTTAAGGGAAGGCAGGGAAAATCCATGGGCATTTTCCGCCATCCAAGGAGGCTTCCATAATTGCAGGGCCGACACATAACGCTCTGGTGCTGGGCTCACCCAACTAATCGCCACGTCCTGCGCATGGATGCCCCTAAATCCTCACCTCCATGTATTGGGCATTTCGTTCGCCACAGACCGCTCCCCGCACACAGCAGGAACGGTCAGTCTGCAGACGACTTCCACGAAGCGAACTTTCGGTTCGGACGCTGTACCCGGAAGACTAGTTCGTTAGAGCTGTTCCGGTTGGAAGACAAGATAGTCAGAGCTGTTCCGGGCACGAGGGACATTTCACTCGGACGGTTTTGCTTTGTGCCAATTTACTTGCAACCTTTAGGAAGGCACATCTGACTTCTGCGGACATTTTTTAAAAATCAGGTTGGCCTTCCTGGAGGTTTCGAGGGACATTCTGTTGTCGTGTCGTCATATCTCTGCTGGTCAAGTTAGATGGGCCAAGGACTTTACGGACAGCCCTCAATGAAAGGCAGGGTCTGTCCATGGGCATTTTCCGCCATCCAAGGAGGCTTCCATAATTGCAGAGCCGGCACTCAGTGCTCTGAGACTGGACTCACCCAACAATCGCCACGTCCTGCTCATGGCTGCTTTAATTTCTCACTTCCATGTATTGGGTATTTCGTTCGCCCCAGGCCGCTCCCCGCACAGACCAGGAACAATCAGGCTGCAGACGACATCCACTCAGCAAGCTTTCGCTTCGGACTTCCACGTAATGGATTCGCTAGCCAAACCTTCCATTTCGTGTTAGTGAGACGTTTTTTTCACCTGTGATTAAGCTCACTCAGTGAGCTCTAGTACAGACTTGCAACGTAACCACTGCGTGCGATTGGGACTTTTTTTTCCACCTTTAGTAACGCTCACGAGCTAGGCTACATGTGCTGCCGGCTCAGCACCTTACCTCCATACAGCAGAGAGCGAGTAACGGCCAGGCTCTCTCATCTGGGGATCCCTCTTATCCTTCGGATGAGAGCCTACGAACAAGTATCTGGACCAAGCATGTAGCAGGCTTAGCATCTCACCTCCATTTTGCAGTGGGTGAGTATCGGCCCGGCTCTCACATTCGGGGGATGTTGATTTAGAAACGTTCAGTCATATTCTTCAGCGAAGAGCTTTAGAGTATGTGTCCAGACCAAGATTAGTGGCATCGTACGCCTGATTTGGTCTTTGACTGCCTATCCTCAGTCTACCCGCAGAGAAGCAGGTTGTGTCTCTCTTGGTCTGGTCCCTATCCCAAGACCTGTCGGACATGTAGTTGTGCTTCCGTCGATAAAGCTCTTGGGGTCATTGGGACACGCAAGCCTCTCTATCACGATAAGATGGAGACACGTCAGAGGGGGTCAGATGAATGATTGGTTAGTTGTCTGGCTGATTGACTGGGTGGTTGATTTGTTGATAAGTTGATGGTTGGGTAAATAAAAGTGATTTACCTACGCACCATAAGACGTTTGAGAATTCATCATCATCAAGTGCCGTGCCGGCTGGCGTAGGCGTTCATGGCTCTCCACATATCTCGGTCTTTGGTGTTCTGGATCAGCTCTGCTGATGATATTCCTCCATGCCACCTTCTCAATCCGTCCAGCATCATTTCTCTTGGTCTGCCTCTGCCTCTCTTCCCCTCGATCTTTCCAGTTGCCACGATGTTCTCCAATGCCTCTCTTCTCATCACATGAGTTTGAGAATTAGCTAGCAAAAATATATATGAATAATATAGACATTTCATTGCTTGCATTGAAGGTAACAATGGGATCCCGGTGGCGTGAGATGTTGATGGACTATGGTCAAATCCTTGGAGACAAGTCCAGCAGGTCTAGCAACAGTGCTTTCTTCACGGTGGATGGGGATCTGGATGATAAGAGAAACGAGGAACTGCAGCTCAGGCGTGTTCTGGAGATAGTAAGTTCCAGGCTGGATGTGTCTGACAGTGTGTGCCTTTGTTTTGTGTGTCTTTATAAGACTGTTGATTGCACTGTTGTTAACTGTGTCTGTGTCATCTGTAAGCCCCGAGAAGGTTAACCCGGTCAACAAATGCCAGCAGAAGTCGGATGTGTCGGCCTAACGGCACAAGAACGCAGCTCTGCTGTAAGCAGGCACAACGCAGTCACGTCCGGAAAAAAAAAAACACTCCCCGGAAGAACGCAGAAGAAGAAGAAGAAGAAGAAGAAGAAGAAGAAGAAGAAGAAGAAGAAGAAGAAGAAGAAGAAGAAGAAATGTGTAAGGATATTAACTGTGTACATTGTTAACTGAGTAAGATTAACTGTGTCTGTGAATGGTTAACTGTGTAATGTTGCTAACGGTGTAAGTTTATTAATGTTGTTAACTGTATAAGGTTATTAACTGTGAAAGGCTGTTAAGTGTGTAATGTTGTTAATGGTGTAAGGTTATTAACTGTGTGAGGCTGTTAACTGTGTCTGTGTAAGATTGTTAACTAGGTAAGGTTGTTAACTGTGTATGGTTGTTAACTGTGTAAGATTATTAATTGTGTACGGTTGTTAACTGTGTCTGTGTAAGAATGTTAACTGTGTAAGGTTGTTGATTGTGTATTTTGTTAACTGTGTAAGATTATTAATTGTGTACGGTTGTTAACTGTGTCTGTGTCGACTTTTTTAAGGTTGTTAAGCGTGTATGGTTTTTAACTGTGTATGGTTGTTAACTGTGTAAGATTATTAACTGTGCACGACTGTTAACTGTGTCTGTGTAAGATTGTTAACTGTGCAAGGTTGTTAACTGTTAACTGTGTACGATAGTTAACCGAGTAAGATTAACTATATCTGTGTAAGATTGTTAAATGTGTAAGGTTGTTTACTGTGTAAGGTTGTTAACTGTGTAAGATTGTTAACTGTGTAAGGTTGTTAACTGTGTAATGTTTTTAAGTGTGTAATGTTGTTAACTGTGTAAGGTTGTTAACTGTGTAAGGTTGTTAATTGTTAACTGTATACTTCTTCTTCTGCTGCGTTCATCCGGAGTGTATTTTCAGGCGTAATTCCGGTGTGTCTTGTTATGCACCCTTGGGCATACACATCCGACGTTGTTGGGCACCCTTAGGCCAACACCTCCGACTTTTGCGTGCGTTTTTTTAAAACCAGGTTAGCATTCCTGGGGGAACTATCACTTGTGTGGTACCGTCCACATCCCAGCTGGTCAAGTTAGAACAGTCGAAGACTTCACGGTCAGCCCTCAAGGGAAGGCAGGGGCGGTTCATGGGCATTATCCGCCATCCAAGGAGGCTTCCATATTTGCAGAGCCGACACATAGCGCTGTGGTACAGGGCTCACCCAAGGAATCGCCACGTGCTGCACATGGCTGGGTTTAGGTCCTACACACTAGTGCCATCCATTTTCAGGGCTGGTGAATTCGATTGGTGAGTTGTTACACACTGATTAGCGGGTCCCGACTTCCATGGCCACCGTCTTAACTGTGAAGGATTATTAACTGTGTAAGTTTAAGTGTCTGTATAAGATTGTTAACTGCGTAAGATTATTAACAGTGTAATGTTGTTAAATTTGTAATGTTGTTAACTGTGTAAGTTTGTTAATTGTGTAAGGTTATTAATTGTGTCTGTGTAAGATTGTTAACTGTGTACGATTGTTAACTATGTAGATTGTTAACTGTGTAAGATTGTTAACTGTTATTGTGTAAGATTGTTAACTGTGTCTGTGTAAGATTGTTAACTGTGTACGATTGTTAACTATGTAGATTGTTAACTGTGTAAGATTGTTAAATGTATCTTTGTAAGGTTGATAACTATGTACTGTTGTTAACAGTGTAAGGTTGTTAATTGTGTAAGATTATTAATTGTGTCTGTGTAAGATTGTTAACTGTGTACGATTGTTAACTATGTAGATTGTTAACTGTGTAAGATTGTTAACTGCTATTGTGTAAGATTGTTAACTGTGTCTGTGTAAGATTGTTAACTGTGTTTTTGTAAAATTATTAACTATATATGTGTAGGTTTATTAACAACATCTGTGTAAGATTGTTAATTGTGTCTGCGTAAAATTGTTAATTGTGTCTGTGTAATATTCTTAATTGTGCCTGTATAAGTTTGCTAAATGTGCCCGTGTGAGGTAATTGTGTAATATTATTAACTGTGTAAGGTTGTTAACTGTGCAAGATAGTTAAATGTATAAGATTGTTAACTGCCTACGATTGCCACTTGTGACTGTGTAAGATTGTCAATTGTAACTGTGTAAGATTATTAATTGTGTCTGTATAAGATTGCTAAATGTGCCTGTGTAAGATAATTAACTGTATAAGGTTGTTAACTGTGCAAGATAGTTAACTGTGTAAAATTTTTAACTGTTAACTGTCTACGATTGTCAGTTGTGACTGCGTAAGATTGTTAACTGTGTAAGATTGTTAACTGTGCAAGATAGTTATCTGTGTAAGATTGATAACTATGTAAGTTTGGTAACTGTGTAAGATTGTTAACTGTGTCTGTATAAGATTGTTAACTGTGCCTGTGTACGATTGTTAACTGTGCCTGTATAAGATAGTAAACTGTGCCTGTATAAGATAGTAAACTGTGCTTGTATAAGATAGTTAAATGTGCCTGTATAAGATAGTTAACTTTGCCTGTATAAGATAGTTAACTTTGCCTGTATAAGATAGTTAACCTTGCCTGTATAAGATAGTTAACTGTGCCTGTATAAGATAGTTAACTGTGCCTGTATAAGATAGTTAACTGTGCCTGTATAAGATAGTTAAATGTGCCTGTATAAGATAGTTAACTTTGCCTGTATAAGATAGTTAACTTTGCCTGTATAAGATAGTTAACTTTGCCTGTATAAGATAGTTAAATGTGCCTGTATAAGATAGTTAACTTTGCCTGTATAAGATAGTAAACTGTGCCTGTATAAGATAGTAAACTGTGCCTGTATAAGATAGTTAACTTTGCCTGTATAAGATAGTTAACTTTGCCTGTATAATATAGTAAACTGTGCCTGTATAAGATAGTTAACTTTGCCTGTATAAGATAGTTAAATGTGCCTGTATAAGATAGTTAACTTTGCCTGTATAAGTTGGTTAAATGTGCCTGTATAAGATATTTCAATGTGCCTGTATAAGATATTTCAATGTGCCTGTATAAGATAGTTAACTGTGCCTGTATAAGATAGTTAAATGTGCCTGTATAAGATAGTTAAATGTGCATGTATAAGATAGTTAACTGTGCATGTATAAGGTAGTTAACTTTGCCTGTATAAGATAGTTAAATGTGCCTGTATAAGATAGTTAACTTTGCCTGTATAAGATAGTTAACTTTGCCTGTATAAGATAGTTAACTTTGCCTGTATAAGATAGTTAACTGTGCCTGTATAAGATAGTTAACTGTGCCTGTATAAGATAGTTAACTGTGCCTGTATAAGATAGTTAACTGTGCCTGTATAAGATAGTTAACTGTGCCTGTATAAGATAGTTAACTGTGCCTGTATAAGATAGTTAAATGTGTCTGTATAAGATAGTTAAATGTGCCTGTATAAGATAGTTAACCTTGCCTGTATAAGATAGTTAACTGTGCCTGTATAAGATAGTTAACTGTGCCTGTATAAGATAGTTAACTGTGCCTGTATAAGATAGTTAACTGTGCCTATATAAGATAGTTAACTTTGCCTGTATAAGATAGTTAACTTTGCCTGTATAAGATAGTTAACTTTGCCTGTATAAGATAGTTAACTGTGCCTGTATAAGATAGTTAACTGTGCCTGTATAAGATAGTTAAATGTGCCTGTATAAGACAGTTAACTTTGCCTGTATAAGATAGTTAACTTTGCCTGTATAAGATAGTTAACTTTGCCTGTATAAGATAGTTAACTGTGCCTGTATAAGATAGTTAACTGTGCCTGTATAAGATAGTTAACTGTGCCTGTATAAGATAGTTAACTTTCCCTGTATAAGATAGTTAACTGTGCCTGTATAAGATAGTAAACTGTGCCTGTATAAGATAGTTAACTTTGCCTGTATAAGATAGTTAAATGTGCCTGTATAAGATAGATAAATGTGCCTGTATAAGATAGTTAAATGTGCCTGTATAAGATAGTTAACTTTGCCTGTATAAGATAGTTAACTTTGCCTGTATAAGATAGTTAACTTTGCCTGTATAAGATAGTTAACTTTGCCTGTATAAGATAGTTAACTGTGCCTGTATAAGATAGTTAACTTTGCCTGTATATGATAGTTAAATGTGCCTGTATAAGATAGTTAAATGTGCCTGTATAAGATAGTTAACTGTGCCTGTATAAGATAGTTAACTGTGCCTGTATAAGATAGTTAAATGTGGTTGTATAAGATAGTTAACTTTGCCTGTATAAGATAGTTAACTTTGCCTGTATAAGATAGTTAAATGTGCCTGTATAAGATAGTTAACTTTGCCTGTATAAGATAGTAAACTGTGCCTGTATAAGATAGTTAACTGTGCCTGTATAAGATAGTTAAATGTGCCTGTATAAGATAGTTAACTTTGCCTGTATAAGATAGTTAACTGTGCCTGTATAAAATAGTTAACTGTCCCTGTATAAGATAGTTAACTGTGCCTGTATAAGATAGTTAACTGTGCCTGTATAAGATAGTTAAATGTGCCTGTATAAGATAGTTAACTGTGCCTGTATAAGATAGTTAACTGTGCCTGTATAAGATAGTTAACAGTGCCTGTATAAGGTAGTTAACTGTGCCTGTATAAGATAGTTAACTTTGCCTGTATAAGATAGTTAAATGTGCCTGTATAAGATAGTTAAATGTGCCTGTATAAGATAGTTAAATGTGCCTGTATAAGATAGTTAACAGTGTACTGTATAAGATAGTTAACTGTGCCTGTATAAGATAGTTAACTGTGCCTGTATAAGATAGTTAAATGTGCCTGTATATGATAGTTAACTGTGCATGTATAAGATAGTTAACTGTGCCTGTATAAGATAGTTAAATGTGCCTGTATAAGATAGTTAAATGTGCCTGTATAAGATAGTAAACTGTGCCTGTATAAGATAGTTAACTGTGCCTGTATAAGATAGTTAAATGTGCCTGTATAAGATAGTTAACTGTGCCTGTATAAGATAGTAAACTGTGCCTGTATAAGATAGTAAACTGTGCCAGTATAAGATAGTTAAATGTGCCTGTATAAGATAGTTAACAGTGCCTGTATAAGGTAGTTAACTGTGCCTGTATAAGATAGTTAAATGTGCCTGTATAAGGTAGTTAACTGTGTCTGTATAAGATAGTTAACTGTGCCTGTATAAGATAGTTAACTGTGCCTGTATAAGATAGTTAACTGTGCCTGTATAAGATAGTTAACCGTGCCTGTATTAGATATTTAACTCTGCCTGTATAAGATAGTAAACTGTGCCTGTATTAGATATTTAACTATGCCTGTATTAGATATTTAACTATGCCTGTATAAGATAGTTAATTGTGTCTGTATAAGATAGTTAACTGTGTCTGTATAAGATAGTTAACTGTGCCTCTTTAAGATAGTTAACTGTGTCTGTATAAGATAGTTAACAGTGCCTGTATAAGGTAGTTAACTGTGCCTGTATAAGATAGTTAACTGTGCCTGTATAAGATAGTTAATTGTGGCTGTATTAGATATTTAACTATGCCTGTATAAGATAGTTAACTGTGTCTGTATAAAATAGTTAACTGTGTCTGTATAAGATCGTTAACTGTGCCTGTATAAGATAGTTAACTGTGTCTGTATAAGATAGTTAACAGTGCCTGTATAAGGTAGTTAACTGTGCCTGTATAAGATAGTTAACTGTGTCTGTATAAGATAGTTAACAGTGCCTGTATAAGATAGTTAACTGTGCCTGTATAGGATAGTTAACTGTGTCTGTATAAGATAGTTAACAGTGCCAGTATAAGGTAGTTAACTGTGTCTGTATACGTTTTTTAACTATGTCTATATAAGATTGCTAACTCCCGGGAAGGTTAACCCGGTCAACATATGCCCGCAGAAGTCGGATGTGTCGGCCTAACGCCGCAAGAACGCAGTTCTGCTGTAAACAGGCACAACGCAGTGACATCCGAAAAAAAAAAATCCGGATTAACGCAGAAGAAGAAGAAGAAGAATGCTAACTGTGCCTGTATAAGATTGTTAACTGTGTCTGTATAAGATTGCTAACTGTGCCTGTATAAGATAGTTAACTGTGCCTGTATAAGATAGTTAACTGTGCCTGTATAAGATAGTTAAATGTGTCTGTATAAGATAGTTAAATGTGCCTGTATAAGATAGTTAACCTTGCCTGTATAAGATAGTTAACTGTGCCTGTATAAGATAGTTAACTGTGCCTGTATAAGATAGTTAACTGTGCCTGTATAAGATAGTTAACTGTGCCTATATAAGATAGTTAACTTTGCCTGTATAAGATAGTTAACTTTGCCTGTATAAGATAGTTAACTTTGCCTGTATAAGATAGTTAACTGTGCCTGTATAAGATAGTTAACTGTGCCTGTATAAGATAGTTAAATGTGCCTGTATAAGACAGTTAACTTTGCCTGTATAAGATAGTTAACTTTGCCTGTATAAGATAGTTAACTTTGCCTGTATAAGATAGTTAATTGTGCCTGTATAAGATAGTTAACTGTGCCTGTATAAGATAGTTAACTGTGCCTGTATAAGATAGTTAACTTTCCCTGTATAAGATAGTTAACTGTGCCTGTATAAGATAGTAAACTGTGCCTGTATAAGATAGTTAACTTTGCCTGTATAAGATAGTTAAATGTGCCTGTATAAGATAGATAAATGTGCCTGTATAAGATAGTTAAATGTGCCTGTATAAGATAGTTAACTTTGCCTGTATAAGATAGTTAACTTTGCCTGTATAAGATAGTTAACTTTGCCTGTATAAGATAGTTAACTTTGCCTGTATAAGATAGTTAACTGTGCCTGTATAAGATAGTTAACTGTGCCTGTATATGATAGTTAACTGTGCCTGTATAAGATAGTTAACTGTGCCTGTATAAGATTGTTAACTGTGCCTGTATAAGATAGTTAACTGTGCCTGTATAAGATAGTTAACTGTGCCTGTATAAGATAGTTAACTGTGCCTGTATAAGATAGTTAAATGTGCCTGTATAAGATAGTTAAATGTGCCTGTATAAGATAGTTAACTGTGCCTGTATAAGATAGTTAACTGTGCCTGTATAAGATAGTTAACTGTGCCTGTATAAGATAGTTAACTTTGCCTGTATAAGATAGTTAAATGTGCCTGTATAAGATAGTTAAATGTGCCTGTATAAGATAGTTGAATGTGCCTGTATAAGATAGTTAAATGTGCCTGTATAAGATAGTTAACTGTGCCTGTATAAGATAGTTAAATGTGCTTGTATAAGATAGTTAACTGTGCATGTATAAGATAGTTAACTTTGCCTGTATAAGATAGTAATCTGTGCCTGTATAAGATAGTTAACTTTGCCTGTATAAGATAGTTAAATGTGCCTGTATAAGATAGTTAACTTTGCCTGTATAAGATGGTTAAATGTGCCTGTATAAGATAGTTAAACGTGCCTGTATAAGATAGTTAACTGTGCCTGTATAAGATAGTTAAATGTGCCTGTATAAGATAGTTAACTGTGCCTGTATAAGATAGTTAACTGTGCCTGTATAAGATAGTTAAATGTGCCTGTATAAGATAGTAAACTGTGCCTGTATAAGATAGTTAAATGTGCCTGTATAAGATAGTTAACTGTGCATGTATAAGATAGTTAACTTTGCCTGTATAAGATAGTTAAATGTGCCTGTATAAGATAGTTAACTTTGCCTGTATAAGATAGTTAAATGTGCCTGTATAATATAGTTAACTTTTCCTGTATAAGATAGTTAAATGTGCCTATATAAGATAGTTAAATGTGCCTGTATAAGATAGTTAACTGTGCCTGTATAGGATAGTTAAATGTGCCTGTATAAGATAGTTAACTGTGCCTGTATAAGATAGTTAACTGTGCCTGTATAAGATAGTTAAATGTGCCTGTATAAGATAGTTAACTGTGCCTGTATAAGATAGTTAACGGTGCCTGTATAAGATAGTTAACTGTGCCTGTATAAGATAGTTAACTGTGCCTGTATAAGATAGTAAACTGTGCCTGTATAAGATAGTTAAATGTGCCTGTATAAGATAGTTAACAGTGCCTGTATAAGGTAGTTAACTGTGCCTGTATAAGATAGTTAAATGTGCCTGTATAAGATAGTTAACTTTGCCTGTATAAGATAGTTAACTGTGCCTGTATAAGATAGTTAACGGTGCCTGTATAAGATAGTTAACTGTGCTTGTATAAGATAGTTAAATGTGCCTGTATAAGATAGTTAACTGTGCCTGTATAAGATAGTTAACTGTGTCTGTATAAGATAGTTAACTGTGCCTGTATAAGATAGTTAACTGTGCCAGTATAAGATAGTTAACTGTGCCTGTATAAGATAGTTAACAGTGCCTGTATAAGATAGTTAACTGTGCCTGTATAAGATAGTTAAATGTGTCTGTATAAGATAGTTAAATGTGCCTGTATAAGATAGTTAAATGTGGTTGTATAAGATAGTTAACTTTGCCTGTATAAGATAGTTAACTTTGCCTGTATAAGATAGTTAAATGTGCCTGTATAAGATAGTTAACTTTGCCTGTATAAGATAGTAAACTGTGCCTGTATAAGATAGTTAACTGTGCCTATATAAGATAGTTAAATGTGCCTGTATAAGATAGTTAACTTTGCCTGTATAAGATAGTTAACTTTGCCTGTATAAGATAGTTAACTTTACCTGTATAAGATAGTTAACTGTGCCTGTATAAGATAGTTAACTGTGCCTGTATAAGATAGTTAACTGTGCCTGTATAAGATAGTTAACTGTGCCTGTATAAGATAGTTAACTGTGCATGTATAAGATAGTTAACTGTGCATGTATAAGATAGTTAACTGTGCCTGTATAAGATAGTAAACTGTGCCTGTATAAGATAGTTAACTTTGCCTGTATAAGATAGTTAAATGTGCCTGTATAAGATAGTTAACTTTGCCTGTATAAGATGGCTAAATGTGCCTGTATAAGATAGTTAAATGTGCCTGTATAAGATAGTTAACTGTGCCTGTATAAGATAGTTAAATGTGCCTGTAAAAGATAGTTAACTGTGCCTGTATAAGATAGTTAACTGTGCCTGTATAAGATAGTTAAATGTGCCTGTATAAGATAGTAAACTGTGCCTGTATAAGATAGTTAAATGTGCCTGTATAAGATAGTTAACTGTGCATATATAAGATAGTTAACTTTGCCTGTATAAGATAGTTAAATGTGCTTGTATAAGATAGTTAACTTTGCCTGTATAAGATAGTTAAATGTGCCTGTATAAGATAGTTAAATGTGCCTGTATAAGATAGTTAACTTTGCCTGTATAAGATAGTTAAATGTGCCTGTATAATATAGTTAACTTTGCCTGTATAAGATAGTTAAATGTGCCTGTATAAGATAGTTAACTTTGCCTGTATAAGATAGTTAACTGTGCCTGTATAAGATAGTTAACTGTGCCTGTATAAGATAGTTAACTGTGCCTGTATAAGATAGTTAAATGTGCCTGTATAAGATAGTTAACAGTGCCTGTATAAGGTAGTTAACTGTGCCTGTATAAGATAGTTAAATGTGCCTGTATAAGATAGTTAACTTTGCCTGTATAAGATAGTTAAATGTGCCTGTATAAGATAGTAAACTGTGCCTGTATAAGATAGTTAACTTTGCCTGTATAAGATAGTTAACTGTGCCTGTATAAGATAGTTAACTGTGCCTGTATAAGATAGTTAACAGTGCCTGTATAAGATAGTTAAATGTGCCTGTATAAGATAGTTAACTTTGCCTGTATAAGATAGTTAACTGTGCCTGTATAAGATAGTTAAATGTGCCTGTATAAGATAGTTAACAGTGCCTGTATAAGATAGTTAAATGTGCCTGTATAAGATAGTTAACTTTGCCTGTATAAGATAGTTAACTGTGCCTGTATAAGATAGTTAACGGTGCCTGTATAAGATAGTTAACTGTGCTTGTATAAGATAGTTACATGTGCCTGTATAAGATAGTTAACTTTGCCTGTATAAGATAGTTAAATGTCCCTGTATAAGATAGTTAAATGTGCCTGTATAAGATAGTTAAATGTGCCTGTATAAGATAGTTAACAGTGTACTGTATAAGATAGTTAACTGTGCTTGTATAAGATAGTTAACTGTGCCTGTATAAGATAGTTAAATGTGCCTGTATATGATAGTTAACTGTGCATGTATAAGATAGTTAACTGTGCCTGTATAAGATAGTTAAATGTGCCTGTATAAGATAGTTAAATGTGCCTGTATAAGATAGTAAACTGTGCCTGTATAAGATAGTTAACTGTGCCTGTATAAGATAGTTAAATGTGCCTGTATAAGATAGTTAACTGTGCCTGTATAAGATAGTAAACTGTGCCTGTATAAGATAGTAAACTGTGCCAGTATAAGATAGTTAAATGTGCCTGTATAAGATAGTTAACAGTGCCTGTATAAGGTAGTTAACTGTGCCTGTATAAGATAGTTAAATGTGCCTGTATAAGGTAGTTAACTGTGTCTGTATAAGATAGTTAACTGTGCCTGTATAAGATAGTTAACTGTGCCTGTATAAGATAGTTAACTGTGCCTGTATAAGATAGTTAACCGTGCCTGTATTAGATATTTAACTCTGCCTGTATAAGATAGTAAACTGTGCCTGTATTAGATATTTAACTATGCCTGTATTAGATATTTAACTATGCCTGTATAAGATAGTTAATTGTGTCTGTATAAGATAGTTAACTGTGTCTGTATAAGATAGTTAACTGTGCCTCTTTAAGATAGTTAACTGTGTCTGTATAAGATAGTTAACAGTGCCTGTATAAGGTAGTTAACTGTGCCTGTATAAGATAGTTAACTGTGCCTGTATAAGATAGTTAACTGTGGCTGTATTAGATATTTAACTATGCCTGTATAACATAGTTAACTGTGTCTGTATAAAATAGTTAACTGTGTCTGTATAAGATCGTTAACTGTGCCTGTATAAGATAGTTAACTGTGTCTGTATAAGATAGTTAACAGTGCCTGTATAAGGTAGTTAACTGTGCCTGTATAAGATAGTTAACTGTGTCTGCATAAGATAGTTAACAGTGCCTGTATAAGATAGTTAACTGTGCCTGTATAGGATAGTTAACTGTGTCTGTATAAGATAGTTAACAGTGCCAGTATAAGGTAGTTAACTGTGTCTGTATACGATTTTTAACTGTGTCTGTGCACAAATGTAAACTGTGCCTTGTATGATTGTTAACGGTGCCTGTGCATGAATGTTAACTGTGCCTGCATAAGATTGTTAACTGTGTCTGTTCACGAATGTTAACGTTGCCTGTATAAGATTGTCAACTGTGTCTATGCACGAATGTTAACTGTGCCTGCATACGATTGTTAACTGTGCCTGCATACGATTGTTAACTGTGTCTGTTCACGAATGTTAACTTTGCCTGTATAAGATTGTTAACTGTGTCTGTTCACGAATGTTAACTTTGCCTGTATAAGATTGCTAACTGTGCCTGTACGAGATTGTTAACTTTGCCTGTATAAGATTGTTAATGTGTCTGTATAAGAATGTTAAACGTGCTTGTGTACGACTGTTAACTATGTCTGTATAAGATTGTTAACTGTGTCTGTATAAGATTGTTAATGGTGTCTGTGTACGATTGCTTAATGTGTATGGGCACGATTGCTAAATGTTTCTGGGCACGAATGTTAACTGTACTTCCTTTCCTGTATCTTGTCTCCTACAATTTCATTCTCTTTTATGTTAGGTAAAGTTATTGTCTTTATTGTTTTGTTGTCTGGAAACATTAAAACATTTATGTATATCACAAGTATAACCAAGGAGAGTTATACAGGATACCGAAAACAAAAATACGAGGCGACTTCAAACGAAAACCTTAAATGTGGGATAGACATTACAATAACCATGCCATTGTCTTGTACCCTGTCAATATTGATGTTAAGGATGTCAAGTGTGTTTAGCACATGACACCACAGTGCAGATAAACTAGGTTACGTCACAAGGACAGTTTAACGATGGCTGCCCCACTTTTGACATGCACCAAAAGAGGAGCAGTGTTCTGTTATTCCGTTTTTCATAAGTGAAGGGGTGAAACCTGTAGAAATTCATCGGCGAATGCAGATCCAGTATGGTGATGCATGCCTGTCAGTCCAGCAAGTGTATGAGTGGAATAGGAAGTTTCCAAACAGCGTGACTTCTGTGACAGACTGTTCACAACGGGGTCAGGCTCACCGAGTAATGACCCGAGAGTCGATTTTTCTACAGAATCCAAGCACTTTATCGGCGCTGTAGGACTTGCTTTAAACGCAGTGCTAACTACATCGAAACATGGTACATTTGTTCCCTACTTTTTCAGAATATATACGCACACACACACACACAAATATTTTAATTTGAAGTCCCCTCATAAACAAATACAATTAAAGAGTTAGTTAAGGTGTGTGTGTGTGTGTGTGTGTGTGTGTGTGTGTGTGCGCGCGCGCGCGTGCGCGTGTGTGTGTATGTGATATGAACAGGAGAGATCCTGTTATTTTGTAAAACTAATGTTGAGTTGAGTTGAGCTAAAAAAAAAAAAAAACGGCATCACCGCACTCAAGATATTCCCGTACGCCCTCCGTTCCCTCGGTCAACAGCCAGCGAAGAGTTACACTACTAATCGTTCCCACCGCCATCTGTTTGAACGTTCTCCTGGTCTTCCTTCTCAGTGTTGAAATTCGTCCAGAACCCCCGCCGATCCCCCGACATATAATATTGTAAACTTAATGTGAAAGGATAATGTGTTATGATGATACATAGTTAGATAGTCAACGGCGGCCGCTCTGGCGAAGTCCATAGGGGATTGCGGTGGTCATTTCATGATCATAGTGTAGGTCAGCATGGCCGAATGGATAAGAACACGTATTCTTAAGCATCCGGTGTGCTGATGTCGAGGTAAGAGGTTCAGCCCCCTACAGCGGATAGGTAGATTAAAATGTTGACCTATCGTCCTTGACTTGGAGACGTAAATTACAAGTACCTCTGAAGTCGGAGTGGGTTCGCATGATGGCGAGGGACACTGGTAATAGGTAAAGTTGACCACACGCAAAATTCAGTCCAGTACTACTAGACATTGTGTGTATAGACTACGCTTGAGTTGAAAGCGAGCGAGCGCAAGAAAAAAAATGAGCACAATGGGGGTGGGGGGAGGGGGGGTTGAGGCGGGTTCGAGGCCAAATGAAGGACAGACTGGCCACCTATTCCTCCTGACTCTCGGCTTACAAATGTGACGTCACAGGTCATTAGCAGGAAACTTCTTCGGAACAATGTATGTATATTTAAGATAGTCAACAGTTCGTTCTCTTTGAACTTCGAATTATTATTAGTTTATTTGAGATAGTCAACAGTTCGTTCTCATTGAACTTCGAATTATTATTAGTTTATTTGAGATAGTCAACAGTTCGTTCTCATTGAACTTCGAATTATTATTAGTTTATTTGAGATAGTCAACAGTTCGTTCTCATTGAACTTCGAATTATTATTAGTTTATTTGAGATAGTCAACAGTTCGTTCTCATTGAACTTCGAATTATTATTAGTTTATTTGAGATAGTCAACAATTCGTTCTCATTGAACTTCGAATTATTATTAGTTTATTTGAGATAGTCAACAGATCGTCCTCATTGAACATCGAATTATTATTAGTTCATAAGTGCTCAGATCCTCTCATCAATGTCTCCCGGAGTGTGTAACCACTGACGACACTGGTTCTATGTTGGTAGACTTTCCTACTTTGGCTTCGCACAAGGCACTCTAGTCTTGCTTGATTCCGTTTGATTTTATGTTCTTGCTTTTTGGTCAAAGTTGCAGAACCACATCCATCCCTGCAGTAATTTACCCGCCCTTCCTCCCTGAGGATGTTCAGGATATCAGCCTAGTCCATTGCTCGCCCACTCCATACAGCAGCCGAGCCCGCAAGCCTATCTACTTGCTCATTTCCTCCCACACCCACTTGCCCCGGCACAAAAATGAAGAAGATATTAGTCAGCATAGACTTCCTTAGAGTTTCAAGCCATTGCCGTCTGGCCCAGCCATTCTCGATCCTGCTTAGTATATAGTTTTTGAGTCAATGAGAAAATATGCATGAGTCAACGTGCGTGTCTCCAGATGATATATAATCGAGCTGTAATAATCCAACCTACTTCAATTGTAACCAGAGTTAAACAAGCAGGTAAGACAGACAGATAAGCAAAACTGTTACATATAAACATGTAACATTAGAACTGCAGTCTAGCATATAACCAGATAACAAAACATATTGTATGCTGCATGATTGAGTAGGTCAAAGGTCACTTCGTGTTAGGTAAGTTCAGGTCTCTTTTACATTCCTTAAGACGATTTGGATATATGGTGCTAGACCAAATTTTTATAGACCAATCGGTACGTGGCCCGGGGGGGGGGGACGGGGGGGGGGGGGGGAGAGATAGCTTAAGCATTCATCCCCGGGCCAGATGTACCACCTGGGTTGTGACATATCCATATCCATTTAGAGTCCTTTTGAATACGCATGCCCATTATTTTAATGGTTTTCTTCCATCTCTATATCCATATTCACTTAGATTCCTTTTAAATACGCATATCCATTGTTTCCATGGTTATCTTCCATTTCTATATCCATATCTTCTTTGGTTGTATCCTTTGATTGATAGATCGGGTTTCATTCCCAAAGGATGTCCAGACCACTTTATTTGTTGTCTCTTGATGAGTTCGAGGCACGGTGAATGATGTCTCATCCCTCTGTCCATTGTTCATATATGTCCAGATGACTTTATTTGCTGTCTCTTGGACAGTGTGAATTATGTCTCATTCCTCTGCTATTCTTATTCCAATGCAATCTCTGTTGTTCAAGTTTTATAATTATTTATCAATACTTATATATATATATATATATATATATATATATATATATATATATATATATATATATATATATATATATATATATATATATATATATCTTATATATAAATTAGGATGTGCGTATCTCTGTATGTATGTATGTATGTATGTCCTTTATTTGTTCGCGAACTGCCCATCCGATTGAGATGAAATTTTCTACACGCCTTCCTTTCATTCCAGAGCTGTCAACTGTGATATTTTGTTAGTGTGAAATCGCCTGCTTACTCAGTATTATTTCATTTTTCATTTTTCATCATAATTTCATATATCTCAGGGGACCTAACTCTGTAAAAGTTATTTCAAGGGGCATAACTTTTCTGTATAACTTATAGTCATATTGTGGCATCGTTTTCAAAGATTTATAAACTCTTTGTCCATAGTTATGTACCGGCATATGAGTTATAATAAATAATGATACAATCTGTAAGGCATTTTCAAAGTTTTCATAAAAATGATGCACAATGCATAACATTGTAACTCATCTTTTTTTGCTTAAGAAGTTACTGTAGTCATGCAGGTGATTAGAAAGAGTTTTCATTAAAAATAATGGATGGTGTGTGGTAGAACGTTCTTTTAAGTTACATTTTTTTTGTTGTATGAATTTAATGAAGCCGGACAGGGTCAGGCAGACAGATAGACAGACAGACAGACAGATAGACAGTCGGGAACAGGAACTTATATGACTACTTATATAAATTAAATGAGATGCTTCACACCAGGAGCTGGGCGATGTCGGGCCGGGTCAGACAGACAGACAGACAGACAGACAGACAGACAGACAGATAGTCGGTAACAGGAACGGGAACTTATATGACTACTTATATGAATTAAATGAGATGCTTCCCACCAGGGACTGGGCGAAGCCGGGCAGGGTCAGCTAGTATATATATATATATATATATATATATATATATATCACCCATTGCTTAGACACTCAGATTCCCTCAAAATGCTTAGCGACTTAGCTTCCCCTCAAGATACCATAGTTATAATAAATGTGCAAGTAGTCACTGACTCGTATACTCCTTTCTTTTCAAACAATGAGTTCTGAAAAAATATTAGTGAATTTATTTATTATAATTATTTTTACTGTTGCTATATTATTATTACCGTCGGAATATTATTATTACTGTAAACTGTTTAGAGTCACACAATGCATGAGATAACACGAAAACATCTAGAAACTCATCATGTTTGACAATGACAGTACAATTACAATGTACGAAGTTGTACAACAGTTGTTTTTGTAAAGCTAATTATACGTTTGTTTTTCTCTCTCCCCGTTTTCCCTAACAGCACTTCCGGCCGTTGTTCCAGCGGGTAAGTACTACGGTTTCACAATAATTAGTTTTATAAGTTAGTTGTTTGTATATCCTTTACAGGACGTTACAGTCAACACCAGCATTGTTTGCTGTTGTGACCTCTTGGCAAGTTTACGTTCAGGAGTTTGCCATTACTTTCTGAACGACCGGCACCCAAAACATTTCGTTAAAAAAACCAACACAAGGCGGTCTGCTGCCAAATCGCCCGCAGCTGTGTTGCGAACGCGGGTATGCGGGATTACGAACTGTGTCCGTAACTCCTTGGCCACGGAGCCGGCAGTTTTTATAAGTAATTACTAAAATTATTGTTACTGGCACCTTGCCGTCATGACAGACGATAGCTGTGCCTAAAAAGGCATAATAACTACAACCAATGGCATAGACCAGAGATGGAGTTGTACTTCTCCATAGCATAAAGCCTAGGGTGGAGTTAGAGACCATGTGTTGCTCATGTAGCATGATTCCTCTCTCGGCCTGACTAGTTTATTCCAGATGAAAGGTAACACCAATACATCTGGAAAATAAAGACAAGCTGTCGGATGAGCAAAGCAATGCTTTAAATGTACGCTAGTCAGAGCTTCGATCATATATCAGATGTCCACTAGGGCTTAAAGCCTGGTCTGCCCTGTCAGGACATTTAGTGTTGTATTTCCTGGTACAAGGATAATGCTTGTACCCTCCGATTTGTGCTCCTTCGCCCGTCCTCTGCTGGTACAATGTGGGGTGTCGGGTTTGGTGAGCGCGCCCAACAATCGGAGCTAACAGAAAGCAGATAGTACCTTCTACTGTCATAAGGTAGCTCAGTCATATCTGACCAAGACCTAGAAATTATTAAAATACATAACACGAAATGGAATATTGCTTAGCTACCAAATCCATTGCGTGGAAAGTCCAAATCGAAGCTAATTATGTGGGCGTCATCAAAGGTGGAAAAAGGTGGCACGAAATGGAATATTGCTGGGATAGCAAATCCATTACGTTGAAGTCCGAATCGAAAGCTAATTATGTGGATTACATCCCCCTGGTTTCCGATGGAACAGCCAGTGGTGAATGGAAGGCCCAATGTACGGAACTGAGACTAAGCATCCATGTGCAGCACGTGACGATTCTTTGGGTGAGCCCAGAACCAGAGAGATATGTGTCGGCTTTGCAATTATGCTAGCCTCCTTTGATGGCGGGGAATGCCCATGGTCTGCCCCTGCCTTTCCTTGAGGGGGTGACGTCTTCATCTGTCATAAATCATAAATGGGCAAGCTGGGATGGAGATAACACCGCAACAGTGAGAGTCGAAAGTCCTACGAAACACCCAGGAAGGCTAATCTGGCTAACAAATGTCTGAAGAAGTCGGATGTGTCGGCCGAAAGGTGCGAATATCGCAGCTCTGCTGTAAACAGGCACAACAAAATTAAGTCCAAAACAACATTTCGGACGAACGCAGAAGTAGAGGAAAATACATAACAGAATACGATTAAAGTGACGAGTAGTCGGAACATTTCTTTCACTGTGCTTGGCAGCTGCTGTCAATGAAGTGACACACAGCCTAGGAACCGGGTTAAAAGGCGTTGGGATCGACTTCATGGCACCGGATTGTTAACCCATATGACTCGGCCCCTCTACACCGGGCGTCCTGTCGAAAACGTCACAAAAATAGCGAACGTGACGACCCCCAGGAATCCCCGAGAAAATCGCACCTGTGAACAGAACGACGTGGCCCGGAATTGCACCAACAACCTTCGGAGCGCGAGGCAGGCCGTGTAACCACTTCGCCACAGAGACTCCCCACCCTATGAGGACCCACCCTAGGGGGAATCCACCCTAGGAGAACTCACCCTAATAGGATCCACCCTAGGAGGACCCGCCCTAAGAGGACCCACCGTAGAAGGACCCACCCTAGGGGACCCACCCTGGGAGGACCAACTCTAAGAGGACCCACCCTAGGAGGATCTGCTCACACTGAAAGTAATAATAACAAATTGCTGTGCGTTCTATAGTTCACAAACAATCACACACATAGTATTGTTTAGCGGTCATAGAAGGAGAAGAAGGAAGTAGAGATTAGAGGACGCATTAGACAACATAAAAGTTGAAAGCTATAGTTACCGATCGGGATTCGAACCTGTCACCTCCAAATGGCGACAGGGCCTCCGAGCCTATCACCTCCAAATGGCGACAGTGCCTCGCTGCAGGAACAAGTATACTTCAACGCACGACCAACTAGACACTCCAAAAATGTGTCTTCATTAGTTAAGTCTATCACACATGAACCTACAACTATTGACCTCTGTTATCTGTTTTAACCTTATTTGTTCCAGTTATCTGTTTTAACCTTATTAACCCCAGTTATCTGTTTTCTGTTGGAATATAATCCTTGCATTCCGGACAAGTTCATATGTGCTCAGATCCTCCACCAACAAATGCATCAGCGTCCGGTGGCTAAAAGTGGCAGTTCTGTGTTGATTGACGAGACTCCTCGTTCTGACAATGTGTCTCTTGTTTTGGTCCCGGCTACACACAAGCGACCAGGAAATTAAATGGGAAGTAGAGGCGGTCTATATGATATTAACCTCACTACCCATGAACAGGGAATTAGTCTAACAATATGATACAGGGTGTATTTTTTATGACTGCAGGTCTTGAAAATTGTGCCGTTCCAAGTTTTGTATTTACCTATTATGTTGCATTATGTTGCATGAACTCCACAGTAGGTAAATACAAATCTTGGAATGGCAATATTTTCAAAAAAATTGCACAGCCATTAAAAATACACCCTACACAATCATCATATATTCAATGAATTTTAGGGTCGTCAACCTTATCTTACTTTTATAATCCGTTACATAGTAGGTCAGCATGACCGAATGGATAAGAACGCGTGTTCTTAAACATCCGGTGGGCTGATGCTGAGGTAAGGGATCAACCCCTATACTGGACAGTTGGACTAAAATGCTGATCTATCGTCCTTAACCTGGGGGCGTTAATTACAAATACCTCTGAAGTCGGAGTGGGTTCGCCTTATGGCGAGGGACACTGTTAACAGGTAAAGCTAATCCACACGCAAAATTCAGCCAAGCACTACTAAGAGTGCCGGTCTCTCTGGCTGTGGGGTTACAACACTTTCTCTCTGTAATCCCGTTTATCACGCAGTCTCGCAGCGGAGCGAGAACTGAGGTGGTTCGACCCCCGCTCGTGACTTGCGGATACTGAGCCGGCCGCTCAGAAAGCAATGGCAAACTACTGAGCGTAATCTTGCCAAGAGATCAACAGACAGCTGAAAGATGCTGCTGTTGACAGCTAAGTCCTGTAAAAGGATACGCAAAAAAAACAAACTACTAAGAGTAGTGTATATGAACTATGCTTCAGTTCAAAGCGAGCGAGTGCAAAAAAAAAAAAAAAAATCTGTTACACATAGTCGAAAACTCGATACCTTGTCTTGAATGATCTATTTGTGTTTAATGTATATATTACGAGAGATAACTCAATGCCGTTGTTCAAATTCTTTCAGTTTGTGTACGGAGGAGAGAAAATTGCCTGCCATGACCTCAGACGCATTCTGCGTGACCCCCAGTACAAAAGCCGCCTTCCACCGGACAAGGTCCATGAGCTGGCAGACTTGACCGATTTCAACATGGGTCGAGCGGTCAATTACGAGGAGTTTGTGAGAATTGTAAGTTATTTGCTGACTGACTTATGATTAGCACCTGGCCGTCTTGAAGACGATAGTTTGTTACATTATGTTTTCCGCGTTTCCATCCTGTTTCAGGATATTGCGGTCAACATCAGCATCTTTCAGCTGTATGGTGATCCCTAGGCTAGATTACGCTCATCGGCACGCCATGACTTTCTGAGCGACCGGCTCCATACTCTCATAAGTCACGGGCGCGACTCGAACCGCCGCTTCCAATTCTCGTGCGCTCACGTCAACCACGAGAGTATTCGGGGTTACGGAGAAAGCTGCTAAATTCTCGACCAGGGAGACCGGCAGTTTGTTACATTGTGCTTCAAAAAGGCATTATGCTTATCCATAGCATAAAGCCTGTGCTGAATTGTGGAGATCATTTGTTGCCCATGCCTAGTGTACTCCAGAAAAAGGGTAATCCTATACGTCTGGAAAAAGACCATCTGCAGAAGGTGCTGGATCTGCAAAGCAATGCTCTAACAGGCCTCTTAGAGCTTGAATCCTTGACCAGTTTCCGACAAAAGCTTAGGGCGTGACCTGCCCTGCCATGACATGTCTTTAGGTTGCATTTCCTCGCACCAGGATAAGATGTGTACCCTCCTAATTGCACCCCTCCACCCGAAGCCGTTTGCACACTGATTTATGATCATTTTTTCAGTAAAATGGCCGAAATGTAAAATGAACAGTAGTTATGATGATGATGGTGACGATGATGTGTTTTTGAAATGAAACAAACTATTTGTAGTATCCCATGAGAGTCTCCGTGGCGAAGTATCCCATGAGCTTTACTCAATTTCCACATAATCAAGTATTCTTCCCAATAACCTTTATTGCAAAGATGGCACTAGATGATGATTATGTGTTTTTGAAATGACACAGAAACTATTTGTTTATTCATCTAATTAAGCTCATGATCAAATATCAACTATTATTTAGAGTCATTTCATCTCTGGCATTGTATGCACTTGCTTCCTGCATCATAATTGTTGAGTTGTCTCTGGTCATATCAACCATTCTGTGATTTCGTGACCAACCATCTGTCTTGTCTCTGGTCACATCAACCATTCTGTGTTTACATGACTAGACACCTGTCTTGTCCTTTGTCATATCAACCATTCTGTGTTTACATGACTAGACACCTGTCTTGTCCTTTGTCATATCAACCATTCTGTTTTTTACATACATGTCTCTGATCACATAAACCATTTAGTGTTTACATGTCTGACCATCAATATGTCTTTGGTAACATCAAAAATTCTGCGTTTACATGACTGACCATTGATATGTCTCTGGTCACATCAACAATTCTGTGTTTACACGACTGACCATCAATTTGTCTCTGGTAACATCAACAATTCTGTGTTTACACGACTGACCATCAATTTGTCTCTGGTAACATCAACAATTCTGTGTTTACACGACTGACCATCAATTTGTCTCTGGTAACATCAACAATTCTGTGCTTACACGACTGACCATCAATTTGTCTCTGGTAACATCAACAATTCTGTGTTTACACGACTGACCATCAATTTGTCTCTGGTAACATCAACAATTCTGTGTTTACACGACTGACCATCAATTTGTCTCTGGTAACGTCAACAATTCTGTGCTTACACGACTGACCATCAATTTGTCTCTGGTAACGTCAACAATTATGTGCTTACACGACTGACCATCAATTTGTCTCTGGTAACATCAACAATTCTGTACTTACACGGCTGACCATCAATTTGTCTCTGGTAACATCAACAATTCTGTGTTTACACGACTGACCATCAATATGTCTCTGGCAACGTCAACAATTCTGTGCTTTCACGACTGACCATCAATATGTCTCTGGTAACGTCAACAATTCTGTGCTTACACGACTGACCATCAATTTGTCTCTGGTAACGTCAACAATTCTGTGCTTACACTACTGACCATCAATTTGTATCTGGTAACGTCAACAATTCTGTGCTTACACGACTGACCATCAATTTGTCTCTGGTAACGTCAACTATTCTGTGCTTACACGACTGACCATCAATTTGTCTCTGGTAACATCAACAATTCTGTGCTTACACGACTGATCATCAATTTGTCTCTGGTAACATCAACAATTCTGTGTTTACTCGACTGACCATCAATTTGTCTCTGGTAACATCAACAATTCTGTGTTTACACGACTGACCATCAATTTGTCTCTGGTAACATCAACAATTTTGTGTTTACACGACTGACCATCAATTTGTCTCTGGTAACATTAACAATTCTATGCTTACACGACTGACCATCAATTTGTCTCTGGTAACATCAACAATTCTGTGCTTACACGACTGACCATCAATTTGTCTCTGGTAACATCAACAATTCTGTGTTTACACGACTGACCATCAATTTGTCTCTGGTAACGTCAACAATTCTGTGCTTACACGACTGACCATCAATTTGTCTCTGGTAACATCAACAATTCTGTGCTTACACGACTGATCATCAATTTGTCTCTGGTAACGTCAACAATTCTGTGCTTACACGACTGACCATCAATTTGTCTCTGGTAACATCAACAAGTCTGTATTTACACGACTGGCCATCAATTTGTCTCTGGTAACATCAACAATTCTGTGCTTACACGACTGACCATCAATATGTCTCTGGTAACGTCAACTATTCTGTTTTTACATGACAGACCTCTTAACATTTCTCTTGTCCCATCAACTAATCTTTACAGGCATTTCATCTCTATTTATGCCAGCTTTCTGTTGCCTCTTATAATAAAACATTGTCCAGGACTGACACTCATTCCCTGGTCTGTAATCGTTATCTTGTTGCTCTAGTCCAATCGCATGGCTTTCTCTAACCCTTTAAAGCTCTTTAAAATATGAAACTGCTCGAGTTTCCTCCAACCTTTGCCAACTGAACCACATCCATGAGTTAATTCTACTTCCATATTTCCAGGTTCTAGGTAAACAAGATGATTCCAGCAGTTTTGGCTCACAGACTGGCTTGAGTGGAGACAAGAGCCACCTGGGTCGCGCAGTGGGTGTCCTTAGCGTGGCCTGCAGAAACACAACACATCAGGTCATGGTGGATGATCGGCTAGCCAAGTATAAGTGTATCCCTCCACCATTCTTCATGATTGCTGTTACCGTGGCTCAGGTAAGTGGGGACGTCTCATTCGTGAACTAACTGACAATCTTTACTTCTTTGGTGGTTTCCTACTCTCGTCAGAGCCAGACATCCGTGGTTAGATAGAACACAGCCCAGAATGGGAAGCCAGAGAGAAAAAAGAAGCTATGCATTAGTAGCTTATGGGGATAGACGCAAGATAAAAAAAAGGTAAAGTAGCCAAATATCTACTGGGGATCGAAACCAGATAACTATGGAGGTTAGAAACCATATATCTATAGAGTATAGAAGTCAGATAACTGCAGGGAATAGAATCCACATATCTATGGAGAATAGAAGTCAGGTAACTGAAGGGGATAAAATCCACATATTTATGGAGGCTAGAAGTCAGGTAAATGTAGGGGATCGAAGCCATATATCTATGGAGGATAGAAGTCAGGTAACTATAGGGGATAGAAGCCATATATCTATGAAGGATGTAAGAAAGATAACTGTATGGGATGGAAGCCATATATCTACGGAGAATGGATGTTCGTCCCTCTCGGTACAAGGTGATACATGCAAAACCACTGGACACCTGAATAGAACTCAGGCAACTGTAGGGGATAGAAGCCATAGGTCTATGAAGGATATAAGAAAGATAACTATAAGGGATAGAAGCCATATATCTATAGAGAATATAACTCAGGTAAATGTAGGGGATAGAAGCCATATATCTATGAAGGATAGAAGTCAGGTAACTGTAGGGGATAGAAGCCATATATCTAAGAAGGAAAGAACTCAGGTAACTTTAGGGGATAGAAGCCATATATCTATGAAGGATAGAAGTCAGACAGCTGTAGGGGATAGAAGCCATATATCTATGAAGGATAGAACTCGGGTAACTTTAGGGGATAGAAGCCATATATCTATGAATGTTAGAAGTCAGGTAACTGTAGGGGATAGAAGCCATATATCTATGGATGATAGAAGTCAGGTAACTGTAAGGGATAGAAGCCATTTATCTATGAAGAATAGAACTCAGGTAACTTTAGGGGATAGAAGCCATATATCTATGAAGAATAGAACTCAGATAACTGTAAGGGATAGAAGTCATATGTCTATGGATGATAGAAGTCAGGTAACTGTAAGGGATAGAAGCCATATATCTATGAAGAATAGAAGTCAGGTAACTGTAAGGGATAGAAGCCATATATCTATGAAGAATAGAACTCAGGTAACTGTAAGGGATAGAAGCCATATATCTATGGATGATAGAACTCAGGTAACTGTAAGGGATAGAAGCCATATATCTATGAAGATTAGAACTCAGGTAACTGTAAGGGATAGAAGCCATATATCTATGAAGAATAGAAGTCAGGTAACTGTAAGGGATAGAAGCCATATATCTATGAAGAATAGAAGTCAGGTAACTGTAGGGGATAGAAGCCATATATCTATGAAGAATAGAAGTCAGGTAACTGTAAGGGATAGAAGCCATATATCTATGAAGAATAGAAGTCAGGTAACTGTAAGGGATAGAAGCCATATATCTATGAAGAATAGAACTCAGTTAACGTTAGGGGATAGAAGCCATATATCTATGAATGATAGAAGTCAGGTAACTGTAGGGGATAGAATCCACATATCTATGGAGGATAGAAGTCAAGTAACTGTAAGGGATAGAAGCCATATATCAATAGAGGATAGAAGTCAGAAGCCAAATGTCTATGGATGATAGAAGTCAGGTAACTGTAGGGGAATAGAAGCCTTATATCTATGGAGGATAGAATCATGTGGTCAGCATGGCCGAATGATAAGAGCGCAAGCTCTTAAACTTCCGATGTGCTAATGCCGAGGTAGCGGATGAAACCCCTAACTAGTCAGTTGGACTATAATGATGACTTCTCGTTCTTGACTTTGGGACGTAAATTACAAGTACCTCAAAAGTCGGAGTGGGTTAGCCTAACTTTTAAATTGTACCCGTGACACTTCCCATTTTTCATCATTCATTTTCGCTTGGTCCAAACATACTTTTTGTTTGGCGCAGAATTTGTTGAATGGTCGGGGTTTGACAACAATTTGCTTGTGTCCCGCCATTGCACTCACATGCTGCATCTTTCACATGACCCATTTAACTCAACAGTTTTTGACTGAATAGCACCCAAAAAAAAAAAACTGTCATTTACTGCCAATATAGTACCTTGCGCCGATCTTCCTGGTCGAGGTGTTAGCAGCTTTCTCCGTAACCCCGAATACTCTCGTGGTTGACGTGAGCGCACGGGAATTGGAAGCGGTTCGAGTCCCGCCAGTGACTTATGAGAGTATGGAGCCGGTCGTTCAGAAAGCAATGGCAAACTACTGAGTGTAATCTTGCCAAGAAATCAACAATCAGCTTAAAGATGCTGATGTTGACAGCGATGTCCTATAAAGGATATGAAAACTAAAAAGTACCTTGCGGAGTATGGCAGAAGGGTCTTGAGCTTGAGGAATTAAGGCCTCCTGGTTAGTGCATTCGCCGCGAACTGTGCAGGCTAGAATTTTCTTTCTGCTCCCGACAGGAAAAAAAACTCCATACCTTACCGAGGATTCGAACCCGGGTCTCCTGAAGGAGAATCCGGCATTCTAGCCACACGGCCAGCTGCTCCTCACAACACCAGTGCACACTCATAATCAACACCTTATCAAACAGTCAATGACTCCATGAACACTGACAGATCTTTTACCCGTCCATGCAGATTGTGGTGTTCATAATAAACTCACAAGAGGAAGGTGTGACCTCATACCCCCTGCATAACGTGTATGACAACAAGACACAGATCACTGCTCTTGGTTGCAACAAGGCCATGTACCACCCGACCAGACGACATGAAGCGTGGCGGTTTGTGACGTACTGCTTCCTGCACCCTGGGTTGGTAGCCTCAACTTCTTTTGCTTCATTAATTTACAGATTTAGTTAGTATTCAATGTTTACTTTTATTTTGTTTGTGTACTACTTCAAAAGCCCGCTACGTGGTGAAGGGTTTTAAGGACGCAGTTCATAATCCCGCATACCCGCGTTCGAAAAACAGCTGCGAGCGATTTGGCAGTAGACCGTCTTGCGTTGGTTTATTCTACGAAATGGTATGGTTGCCGGTCGTTCAGAAAGCAATGGCAAACTACTGAACGTAAACTTGCCAAGAGATCACAAACAGCATGAAATGCTGGTGTTGACTGCAATGTCCAGTAAAGAATATGCAGCTAACTTAACTATTTTAACAACTTTCACTACTGGACTTATCATCATCATCATCAGCATCATCATCGATAAGAACGGGTGACGTGGCTGGCCATCTTAAACAACCACCATAGTGCTGGATCAGGTCTGTGTTCTTGTCCTGATTATGGCGTATGACCAAGCCACCCAGCTGTTTGTCTCTCTGCCTTCCCCTTGCTCATTTTCCAGTTTCACTAATTTTTTTCTGGTTTGTCTCTCCTCAAACGTACCCAAAACATATTGACTGTCTACATCTAATTTCTGTAATCAATTTATGGTTTTCATATGTTTCTTGTAGCACTTCCTCATTCGATTTTCTGTCGGTTTATGTTATTATTTACAATTTCCTCAGAAGCCATATTTCCACTGTTATTATTTGTTTCTCAGCTTATCTGATTAGTGTCCATGTTTCACATGCATATAGCAGCACATATTTTATATAGCTCATAAATAAACACACATACTGGTCATACGTCGAAGTACACTTGTTCCTCTAGCGAGGCGGTGTCGTCATTTGGAGGTGACGGGTTTGAATCCCGGTTGGTAACTATAGTTTTAAACTTTCATGTAGCCTAGTGCATCTTCTTGTCTCTACTTCTTTCTTATACGCTATATGAGCACCAAAGAATACTATGTGTGTTTATTTATGCGCTGCCTTAGTGGCCTCAAAGAGTTCCCTAATTGATATTTTTGCAGAAATAGCACTTCAACACTTGTCACTTAATTGTAATATCCAAGCTGTGCGCATGCCACATGAATGGATACCAAAGAAAATCTTCTATGCCAATCTTGATTTGGATGCTTGGACTCAAAAGACTTCAGTGAAGCACGATAGCACTGAACTTATAGCAGCACCGAAGGCTTAAGAGGGAGCACTATAGCACTGAAATCATAGCACAACATTGTTTGCTTTAGTGAAGCACTATAGCACTGAACTCATAGCACAACATTGTTTGCTTGAGTGAAGCACTATAGCACTGAACTCATAGCACAACATTGAAGGCTTTAGTGAAGCACTATAGCACTGAACTCATAGCAACACCGAAGGCTTCAGTGAAGCACTATTGCACTGAAATAGAACACGAACCAATGTCTCTACTGACTGCTCACATCTCTACTGGTTTGGTGACCTCTGAGCTGTTACAGACTGTCGAAGCAGCACAGATGCATGCGGTCATGTGTTGTCGAAGCTGTACAGATGTATGCTGTTGTGGGTTGTAGAAGCTGTAACACATGTACGCTGTTATGTATTGTCACATCTGTATACAAGCTTGCTGTTATGGACTGGCTCCAAGAAACACATTAAAGTAACATTATTTAAGCCATGCATCTTTCCTGCTACACCAAAGGCATGGAAGTCACACACCATTTCGCAATCGCAGCACAAGTAAACTGGAATACTTTAACTAAAATACCACACAGAAATTCTTAGAATATTATGGATCAAGGATGTTTGTGCTAATGATTGATGTTTGAGAACATCTCTGCAACTGTCCAGATAGATGTTTGTTTGAGTAATTGTTTAAAGCAATCATAATGTACTGACCTACATTGTGACATATTTCCCGCAGATACGTGGATCTGATCTTAAACGCCATCATACAGATAGTACTGGGCTTCCCACTGGAGTTGATCTTCTCCACCTGGCGGATGGTTATTGTTTATTTCTGTGGAGTTATATCAGGTCAGTACTCCGGCATTGTAAGTAAACCTATACTGTAGCCACATCTGTACTGTGGGCACATAAGTACTGTAGGCACACGTGTACTGTAGGCACATCTGTAATGTAGGCACATCTGTACTGTAGGCACACCTGTACTATGGGAACATCTGTACTGTAGGCACACCTATACTGTAAGCACATCTGTAATGTAGGTACATCTGTAATGAAGGTACTACTGTACTGTAGGCACGCCTGTACTGTAGGCACACTATTACTGCAGATAAACGTATACTGTAGGCACATCTGTACTGTATGCAAACTTTGTACTGTAGGCACACCTGCACTATAGGAACACCTAGTAATACATACATTTCAGTAAAAATTAATTCATCCTCCCTAGGGATACGCACAACAAACAATAAAAACACAAAAAATAATCACACGTAGATCTCTGCAGTAAAGAACATATGCGTGTATTAATTTCTTTTTTTTTTTGCCACACACACGCACGCATATATATATATATACACACACACACACCCACCCACCCACCCACCCACCCACCCACACCCACACTCACACACATACACACCATCACTACCATTAAGTGTCTAGCCAAATGACATAGGCGTTTATGGCTCTCCACAGATCTCTATCTTTGGTGTTCTGGATCAACTCTGCTAATCCTTCATGCCACCGTCTCAGTCCATCCAGCATCATTTTTCTCCGTCTGCTTCTGCTTCTTTTTCCAATGATTTTTCCTGTTGTAACAACATTTTCCAATGCCTTTACTCTCATCACATGACCAAAGAATGCAGTTCGTCTCTTTTCGTATAGTTGTATATAATGTTCTAGTTTCATTAGTCTCTTCCATGCAATCATTGTTAGTTACTCTGGCTGTCCAGTGTATTCACAACATTCATATCAGGAACCAAATCACCGTTGCTTCCTATAAACATATATACGCTTTCTTCCTATAAACATATATACACTTTTCTTCTCTAAATATATATACACTTTCTTTCTATAAACATATAGATACTTTCTTTCTATAAACATATATACACTTTCTTTCTTTAAACATATATACACTTTATTCCTATAAACTTATATACATTTTCTTTCTATAAACATATACACATTTTCTTTCTATAAACATATACACTTTCGTTCTATAAACATATATACACTTTCTTTCTGTAAACATATATAGGCTTTCTTCTTATAAACATATATACATGTTCTTTCTATAAATATATACACTTTCTATAAACATATGTACACTTCTTTCTATAAACATATATCACACTTTCTTTCTATAAACATATATACACCTTCATTCTATAAACATATATTCACTTTCTCTCTATAAACATATATACACTTTCTTTCTATAAACATATAAACACTTGCTTTCTATAAACGTATATACTCGTGCTTTCTATTAACATACATAAACTTTCTTTCTGTAAACATATGAACACTTTCTTTCTATAAACATATAGACACGCTTTTTCTATGAACATGTATACACTTTCTTTCTAAAACATATATGCACTTTCTTTCTATAAACATAAATACACTTTCTTTCTATAAAACATCATATACACACGTATACACCTTCACATCACCCACTGGATGCCGTTTGATCTATAAAGATATGAGTATAACTACATATGGCCAAATGGGCCTTGCTCATGTAAATAGGGCCTTTATTCACTTTCAATACTCATAAAATTGAATTTATTTTGTAATGGATTTTGTAATGTGATTTCAGTGTCTGTTTATCATTTCGACTAACATGAAGATTGCATCTTATTATCTATTTTTAATATTCTATTTTGGCCAACTTTCTGCAGGATCTCTGGCTCAGTCGATCATTGACCATTATGTAGGCCTGACCGGGGCAGCAGGGGGAGCATATGCCATCATGGCCGCTCATTTTATTGCACTTTTGCAGGTATTTTCGTATGAGTGTACATGCACGTGAGGCTAATCTTAATATCTGCGATAGAATAAGTGTACGGTTGTTATTCAGTATGCCAGTCTCTTTTACTACAGTCGTATATTTAATGTCCGCACTAAAGTTGGTGTAAGTGTATGCTTGAAGTCCAATTTGTCTGTTGTACTACAATAATACATTGTAATATCTGGACAGCGTATGAGTGAAGTCCATTCTAGTTATGTCTCTCCCTCAAGGGGAGCGTGTGACACCTAGTTATGCCCTCCTCCCCATTACAAGTGGTGTGTGTGCGTGTTTGTGTGTCAATGTGAACCTCTCTTTCAAGGGAGTATGCGTGTCACCTAGTTATGTCCCTTTTTATAGTGGAGAATGTAATACCTAGTTATGTCCCATGTTCAAGTGGAGTATGCAATAACACCTAGTTATGTGCTTGTTCAAATTGAGTATTTGAACATGATAACACTAGTTATGTGCTTGTTCAAATGGAGTATGTAATAACACCTGGTTATGCCCCTTGTTCAAGTGGAGTATGTAATCACACCTAGTTGTGTTCCTCTTTCAATAGGAGTATTTAACATATAAGTATGTCCCCTGTTCAATTTTAGTAAGTAACACCAGAACTGTCCTCTGTTCAAGGCCGGAGTATGTGATACCTACATATGTCCTCTGTTCAAGGCCGGAGTATGTGATACCTACATATGTCCTCTGTTCAAGGCCGGAGTATGTGATACCTACATATGTCCTCTGTTCAAGGCCAGAATATGTGACACCTAGATATGTCCTCTGTTCAAGGCCAGAGTATGTGACATCTAGATATGTCCTCTGTTCAAGGTGAGAGTATCTGACACCTAGATATGTCCTCTGTTCAAGGCCGGAGTATGTGATACCTACATATGTCCTCTGTTCAAGGCCAGAATATGTGACACCTAGATATGTCCTCTGTTCAAGGTGAGAGTATCTGACACCTAGATATGTCCTCTGTTCAAGGCCAGAGTATGTGACATCTAGATATGTCCTCTGTTCAAGGTGAGAGTATCTGACATCTAGATATGTCCTCTGTTCAAGGTGAGAGTATCTGACATCTAGATATGTCCTCTGTTCAAGGTGAGAGTATCTGACATCTAGATATGTCTTCTGTTCAAGGTGAGAGTATCTGACATCTAGATATGTCCTCTGTTCAAGGTGAGAGTATCTGACATCTAGATATGTCCTCTGTTCAAGGTGAGAGTATCTGACATCTAGATATGTCCTCTGTTCAAGGTGAGAGTATCTGACATCTAGATATGTCCTCTGTTCAAGGTGAGAGTATCTGACATCTAGATATGTCCTCTATTCAAGGTGAGAGTATCTGACATCTAGATATGTCCTCTGTTCAAGGTGAGAGTATGTGACATCTAGATATGTCCTCTGTTCAGGATGAGAGTATGTGGCATTCAGCTACATTGCTCAGATGTCAGTGTGTCAGACTTTTGCATGATGTTTTAAAGCTTGATTCCTCTAGACAGATTGCACCCAAGATAACAGACTATATTTACCACAAGCAGGTTTACGGTTCCTAACACTTTTGCCAGACCATCAACTTTGGTCTACTCTTTGCAATTCCCAACTATCTGGGGATTTTTAATGTGTACAACTTTCCTTCGGTATCTCCTTTTTGTGCATGTGCCTGACCCCAAGACGGCTAGATATAGTATCTCACTGCCTAAAAAGATCAAGGGGATGTGTGATATGAGAAACCAGTAGTTCTTGTAAATATTTCTGACTCTATGCAGGGTTTGAACCCAATAACTATTGATTATGCGACAGACAACGTTACATCTCAGTTCTATCATTCCCTGGGACGTGTTTTACTTCCATGTTGTAAGTACATATATGTGAGGTGAGCTTGGTGATGTGCTATGTTGGAAATGAGTTCTTGTCACTTGTACCATCCACTGTGTCAATTTCAGAACCGCAAACATCTCAATGACGACCAGACGGAGAGCAAACAGAAGAGGATCCTGTGCAGTATCACGCTGAGAATCATCCTCATGCTGGTCGTCTGTAAGTTCCAATTTTGTTATTGCTTTTATATTTGTGTTTTGTTGTAATGAAATGTTTTTAAAAATGGTTCACGGTTCCTCAGTTGCAAGAGCCGCTCCTTGAGGCTCCATGACCCTGTGTGTCGTTCGGATGACCGCCATGGCTACATCAAAGTGCAGATTACCATACTGTGATCTTAGCCAATAGGCCGATAATATCTTTTCAAAGTTATATCCCTTTTGTTATCTTTCCATTTCATTATAACATTACCCATACCTCGTTCAACACCAGAAGATAAGTTATATTAGGGGCCATTTCTGATTAATAATTCTGTAACCGAGTCAGCCATAAATAGTATATTAATTTGAAGGTGATTATTGTCCAAATCTGTATCTATTATCTTCGCTTTATATGTTACCTTTCTTTTATATTTTATATGTTCATTTACACATCATCTTCCTTTCTTGTTACTTTTTCTTTATCTATTATCTTCCCCGCACATGTTACGTTTTTTTTTATATTTTACATATTCATTTATATGTTATCGTTCTTCTCTATGTTGTATATATTTCTTTATATGTTATTTCCCTTTTGCTATCTTTCCATTTTGCTATTTACCTTTATCTGTTATCTTTCTTTTATCTTATCTATATATTCATGTACACATTCTCTTCACAGTATCAAAGTTAAATACTCAACTCTGATGTCAATTCTACACCATCGTAAGGATAAGAAACATGGACAATCTCATCTTCATCTCAACTCATCCGGTTCCTCTTGTACCTTGCGGTGTCGGGATGAAGTATAAACATCGTGAGAGTGCCCGCTTATGGACTTCATGTATCGATATTCCCATGGACTCTGCTATTCCCTCCGTCCATCGTTTACGTGGTCGGCCTCTTCCTCTGCTTCCGTTTGGTCTGTACATTATTGCTTGTTGTGGTATACTGTTAGTTGGTAATCTAATTATATGGCCAAACCATTTAAATTGCTGTTGTCTGAAATTTAACGCTACTAAAACCTCCACTTTAGTCCTGATTTCTTCCTTTCTGATTTTCTCTATTGTTGATGCATTGAATATTCTTCTCAGGAACCTCATTTCTTTTGTTGTAATTTTTCTTTTCTCTTTTTCTGTCATTTTCCAGGTTTAGCATTGGTAGCATAGAGTTGGTAGGAAGATTGTGTTGTAGAGTGCTTTCTTAGTATATGGGAACGTGGGAAATGATAAAAACAATTACTAGTAAACTACAAACATTCGTTAGTTCAGAATATAATCGCTAAAATGTGGTGTGGCGATTTCAGTCACAGGGGAAAGTGAAGGTCATTGTCCTTTTGTCTTAGATCAAAGCAGAGCCACCAACAGAGGCGGTCATCCGAATGGCACACAGGGACGTGGACGGGCCGTGCACGTGGGCTACCTCGAGCCGTTATAATAAAAAAGGTGTAATGTGGGATACCATGTTTCAGAACCCCATGCTGGTGTTTCAGGACCTCATTCTGGTGTTTCAGAACCCCTTGTTGGTGTTTCAGAACCCCTTGTTGGTGTTTCAGAACCTCGTGCTGGTATTTCAGTACCCCGTGCTGGTGTTTCAGAACCTCATGCTGGTGTTTCAGAATCTCGTGCTGGTATTTCAATACCCTGTGCTGGTGTTTCAGAACCCAATGCTGGTATTTCAGTACCCCGTGCTGGTGTTTCAATACCCCGTGCTGGCATTTCAGTACCCCGTGCTGGTATTTCAGAACCCCGTGCTGGTGTTTCAGTACCCTGTGCTGGTATTTCAGTACCCCGTGCTGGTGTTTCAGAACCACATGCTGGCATACACAGTGAGCAGCTAGGGTTTGACTTTACTGATTCAGACAAAAAGTATGTTTAGTCCAAACGTGGTACAGGTGAAATGAACCTGTTTTATCATGTATATTTCCATTCAGTGAGCATTGAAATTGCTGAGGATGTCACGAAACAAAACAAATAACACACTGGCCCTGGTATGGCGATATATCTTCCATCTGCTGAAATGGGAGGTCCCATTTGGTGATGTATTATGCATCGCCACCGAATTAGTTAAAATGTCGGTGAAAAAAAAGAAGAAATTATGAACGTCTCCAAGAAGAAAGAAATAGCACAATATAACATCCACGTAAATGGGGAAATCCTTAAATAAAGAACTCGGTACAACTATCTCGGAACAGTTATAATATCTGATGGAAAATGCCTTGTGAAGAGTAGAACAAGAATTACTGTGGCAACGGTAGCCTTTTACAAGACGGAAAACAATGTGGATTCTGGGGGAAATTCAAACAATACCTTGGACAAAAAAAATAATAAATAAATAAATTAGCAAGTCCTGCAATAAATAAATAAAAACTGTAAACTGCTTAGAGAAATTATATGCAGAGAGTCAACATTTTTTTGGGCACGTCACGAGGATAAATAGACTAGAACTGGTAAAACTGATGGAAAAGGAGCCATGGAAGACATATAGATACATTAATGGATGGCATGGCCAGGGAATAGCAAAACATAGGAGACCTTGATGTGTATAATTGAGGGCCTATGCCAGGGCCGTGTATGATATAGAGAGGCGGCCGCATCAGGCGGCACCGTAACGGGGTTTCATAAGGGTGTGGCATTTTTACAGAAAAAAAAAAAAACATGCAAGAGGCGGCAATTTCAAGACTTGCATCATACTGAGAAAATCTACCGCACGGTTCTGGCCTATGCTCCCAGTAGAATTAAAGGTAGAGGAAAAGAGATGATCTTCTTATCATTAGGCAGTTGCCTCAACTGAGTTCCTACACAAGTGTGGACTTACAAAACAACGACCTATTTGCAGTTTAAAGAAGGTCACACGAATCGTATTATTTTCTATCATTACCTGGCAAGCCGTGATAATCTGTGTCATGTTTCAGTGATCCCACAAGTTGTCATCGCCTGCTACAGGCGCTGGTTCTACTCCAATGACTTCGACGGTAGAGTTGGCATCATTGCCCATGCAGGAGGCTTAGTTACAGGTTTGTGCTGTTTGTGTGTGGTCACAGGTTTGTGGTGTTTGTGTGTGGTTACAGGTTTGTAGAGTTTGTATGTGGTCACGAGTTTGTGGTGTTTGTGTGTAGTCACATGTTTGTGAAGTGTGTGTGTGTGGTCACAGGTTTGTGGTGTTTGTGTGTGGTCACAGGTTTGTGGTGTTTGTGTGTGGTCACAGGTTTGTGGTGTTTGTGTGTGGTCACATGTTTGTGGTGTTTGTGTGTGCACGCATGCGTGTGTGTGTGTGTGTGGGGGGGGGGATCACAGGTTTGTGGTGTTTGTGTGTGGTCACGAGTTTGTGAAGTGTCTGTGTGTGTGTGGGGGGGGGGGGGGTGTCACAGGTCTGTGGTGTTTGTGTGTGGTCACAGGTTTGTAGTATTTGTATGTGGTCGCAGGTTTGTGGTGTTTGTGTGTGTGTGTATGTGTGTGATCACAGGTTTGTGATGTGCATGTGTGGTCATAGGTTTGTGTATCATCATAGTTTTGTGTGTGGTCACAGGTTTATGGAGTTTGTGTGTGGTCACAGGTTTGTGGTGTTTGTGTGTGGTCACAGATTTGTGGTGTTTGTGTGTGGTCACAGGTTTGTGGTGTTTGTGTGTGGTCACAGGTTTGTGGCGTTTGTGTGTGGTCACAGGCTTGTGGTGTTTGTGTGGTCACAGGCTTGTGGTGTTTGTGTGTGGTCACAGATTTGTGGTGTGTGTGTGGTCACAGGTTTGTGGTGTTTGTGTGTGGTCACAGGTTTGTGGTGTTTGTGTGTGGTCACAGGTTTGTGGTGTTTGTGTGGTCACAGGTTTGTGTGTGGTCACAGATTTGTGGTGTTTGTGTGTGGTCACAGGTTTGTGGTGTTTGTGTGGTCACAGGTTTGTGTGTGGTTACAGGTTTGTAGTGTTTGTGTGGTCACAGGTTTGTGTGTGGTCACAGATTTGTGGTGTTTGTGTGTGTTCACAGGTTTGTGTGTGGTCATAGGTTTGTGTGTGGTCACAGGTTTGTGTGTGGTCATAGGTTTGTGTGTGGTCACAGGTTTGTGTGTGGTCACAGACTTGTGGTGTTTGTGTGTGGTAACAGGTTTGTGGTGTTTGTGTGTGGTCACAGGTTTGTGTGTGGTCACAGGTTTGTGGTGTTTGTGTGTGGTCACAGGTTTGTGTGTGGTCACAGGCTTGTGGTGTTTGTGTGTGGTCACAGGTTTGTGGTGTTTGTGTGTGGTCACAGGTTTGTGTGTGGTCACAGGTTTGTGTGTGGTCACAGGTTTGTGGTGTTTGTGTGTGGTCACAGGCTTGTGTGTGGTCACAGGCTTGTGGTGTTTGTGTGTGGTCACAGGTTTGTGGTGTTTGTGTGTGGTCACAGGTTTGTTTGTGGTCATAGGTTTGTGGTGTTCGTGTGTGGTCACAGGTTTGTGTGTGGTGACAGGTTTGTGTGTGGTCACAGGTTTGTGGTGTTTGTGTGTGGTCACAGGTTTGTGTGTGGTCACAGGTTTGTGGTGTTTGTGTGTGGTCACAGGTTTGTGTGTGGTCACAGGTTTGTGGTATTCGTGTGTGGTCACAGTTTTGTGTGTGATCACAGGTTTGTGGTATTTGTGTGTGGTCACATGTTTGTGGTGTTTTTGTGTGGTCACAGGTTTGTGGCGTTTGTGTGTGTGTGGTCACAGGTTTGTGGTGTTTGTGTGTGGTCACAGGTTTGTGTGTGGTCACAGGTTTAAAAAAATAAAATAAAAAAACTAACAAAGAAGCATGACAAAAAATGAAATTGAAGAAAAATGTCTGATCAAGGTTAGACAACTAAGATATTTCGGCCATATAAAAGAGACACAACTCCTTGTTAAATGGTGATCTGGAGGGAAAAGTGGAGGGGAAACATGTAAGAGGAAGATTTTTTTCCCCGCATATCCTTTACAGGACATCGCTGTCAACTGCAGCATCTTTCAGCTGTCTGTTGATTTCTTGGCAAGATTACGCTCAGTAGTTTGCCATTGCTTTCTGAGCGGCCGGCTCAGTTATCCCGCAAGTCACCATCGGGGGGGACGAACCGCTCCCAGTTCTCGCCCGCTACGAGACTCTGCGTGATAAACGGGATTACGGAGAAAGTGTTGTAACCCCTCGGCCAGATAGACCGGCAAGAGAAGATAATGTAACAAATTAGTAGAAATCAAGAGAAGACTGCATGAGTGCATTGTAAGGATGCAGGACAGACAGTGTTGGAGACTAATCGCAGCTGATCTTCAGTGTGGAGATGGCATTTGATGATCCATGATTTAAACCAATACAGTATTATGGGCTTTATCATTCGTTGTTTGATGTACATGGTCTATTGCATAGAATGTTCTTCATTCAAAGTAACACTGCCTTGTTGTTGCTGTTGTTGTTTCTGAGTTAGTATTGCAGTGCATGAAGAATATTCCAAGTCAGGGAGGAAGAGAAATATTGATAACTTCAGTGCACATTTACTATCCAGAAGTAATGACAATTATGCCAGTTTTCAATAAATTGTTATCCTTGCAGGTTTGTTGTTGGGCCAAGCATTTCTTAAAGATTACAAGAGATATCCATGGCAAGATGGCGGAGGCTGGATGAATCTCTTTCTGTTCATGGCCTTCCTGGGATTCGCTGTCATCTTCAATATTGTCTACAAAGGTTATCCGGCGGAGGACTACAGTTAAGGGCACACATGATCTTCTGACTCTACTTGTGAATCGAACATTGATCTGTGATAGGTTCCATTGGATACCAGCAAATAGCATCATCAACGTGACCTCAGTTTAGTTTAGCTATGTGGAGAAAGCGGTGTCAATAATTTGTGATTGTCCGCAATTTCTAGGAATATCTAAGTAAAATTAAGCAACATTTTGCAGTAGATGCATTACAAGGAACAACTATAAAGAAAAATAGTATGAGTATGCACTGCATTCAAAGAGGTAGCCCTTTATAAAACACATACTGTAGCTGCATGTTAAGACATCTATCCAGATTTCTGTAGAATTCCCAGACCAAATGTATAAGATATAACAAAACACCACATATTGCTTGATATACACATACAATAGTTCATCACATATGGTATGTACTTGATACACGCAAACAATAGTTCATCACATATGGTATGTACTTAATACACACAAACAATAGTTCATCACATATGAAATGTCGCTTGAAATTCTCAAATAATAGCTCATCACACATTGTATGTTGTTTAATACGCACAGACAGTAGTTCTTCAGAATTATTGCAGATAGATCACACACTGAGCATGTGAGACATCAGATGGCACGTGATGATGGAAATGACCATGTGTTCACATGCATCCATTGTGAACAAATATTTACGGTGTGAATTGGTCTGATCAGTAACATTCACTACCGCCATGGGTTGCAGTTATATCCCCTTTTTGTTTTGAAGCACAATGTGACAAACTGTCGTCTGTCAGGGCGACAAGGTGCCAGTCAGTCAGTCACAGGTGAATACTGCAGAAATTAATCAGTATAAAAACAATGAATCCTTAAAGCTGAAATACACAACAGGCATTCTTGGTGTCTTCATTGTTATAATTCACAGTGGGAAAATATGGCTTTGAATTAATATAATGTTGTTGCTGTTTGTAAAATGATATTTTGTCTGACATTTTGTACAAACAGAAAGTGTACAATAAGTTTACAAAACATTCACATTTTCTGATGTTATCCCATGACAATTTACTTGATTTATCAATATATGAGTGTAGCTATGTTTTGTTTCGGTGTTTCTGTAAACGCTGGGGCCATGGTGGCATAGTGGCTAGTGTGCTAGCCTGACAAGACAGTGGTTTGTGTTCTTTTTCTTTCGTTCGCTTTGAACACAAGCGTAGTTCATACATGCGCTATTACTGCTAGTGCACTGGACTGATTTTTATGTGTGAATTACCAGTGTCAGACACTATAAGGCGAACCCACTTCAGAGGTACTTGTAATTTATGTCAAGAACGATAAGTCAACATTTTAGTCCAACAGACTGATGTAGGGGTTGAACCCGCTACCTCGGCATCAGCACACAGGATGTGTGAGAACAAGCAGTCTTATCCATTCAACCAGACTGACCTCCTTGTCTGGGCTCAACGCCAAGGACAGAGGCAGGATGACCTGTGACCGGTAGGCTCTGGGGTTCACCCAACCTCATAAATCTGGGCTGTGGACACAGCCTTTGTGTGGGATATAGACACAGCCTTTGTGTGGGTTATAGACACAGCCTTTGTGTGGGTTGAGGTTACAGCCTTTGTGTGGGTTGAGGATAGAGCCTTTGTGTGGGTTGAGGATACAGCCTTTGTGTGGGTTGAGGATACAGCCTTTGTGTGGGTTGAGGATACAGCCTTTGTGTGCATTGAGGATACAGCCTTTGTGTGCGTTGAGGATACAACCTTTGTGTGGGTTGAGGATACAGCCTTTGTGTGGGTTGAGGATACAGCCTTTGTGTGGGTTGAGAATACAGCCTTTGTGTGGGTTGAGGATACAGCCTTTGTGTGGGTTGAGGACACAGCCTTTGTGTGAGTTGAGGACACAGCCTTTGTGTGGGTTGTGTGGGTTGAGGATACAGCCTTTGTGTGAGTTGAGGATATAGTCTTTGTGTGGGTTGAGGACACAGCCTTTGTGTGAGTTGTGTGAGTTGAGGACACAGCCTTTATGTGAGTTGAGGGCACAGCCTTTGTGTGAGTTGAGGATATAGCCTTTGTGTGGGTTGAGGACATAGCCTTTGTGTGAGTTGAGGACACAGCCTTTGTGTGAGTTGAGGACACAGCCTTTGTGTGGGTTGAGGATATAGCCTTTGTGTGGGTTGAGGATACAGCCTTTGTGTGGGCTGAGGACACAGCCTTTGTGTGGGCTGTAGACACAGCCTTTGTGTGGGCTGTAGACAGCCATTTTGTGGACAAGGACACATCCTTTGTGTGGGCTGTAGACACAGCCTTTGTGTGGGCTGTAGACACAGCCATTTTGTGGACAAGGACACATCCTTTGTGTGGGCTGTAGACACAGCCTTTGTGTGGGCTGTAGACACAGCCTTTTTGTGTACAATGACACATCCTTTGTGTGGGCTGTAGATAACCTTTGTGTGGGCAACGACACAACCTTTGTGTGGGTACCAGACATTTTTCAGAATGTTATGGGAAGGAAGGACAATAAGTAAGGGAAGTGACCACATCACATCCTATCCCATGGTCTAGAATATGTTACGACCTATCACTTCACACCCTAATGGCGGTAGTTTCTGCAGGATTACACTTGCCTTTTATAAACATAGAACAATGTGGGAAAATAATTTGTTATATTATATATTCAATACAATATGTTTCGTTGTACATATTTTTGAATATGGAGGTGGACAAGGCAGAGATTTAAACTAGGTCGAGAAAGTGGTGGAACAGACTGAGAACCAGTATGTGGAGAGGATGTTATTGTGGGTGATCAGCATGGGCTCTGGACAAATCTCAAAACTGAGAGTGAAGACAAGGAAAACTTTCAAACAGGTATCAGTTGAAACGATTAGTAGTATGACATATGGGAATGATTACACTGTTTTCTTCTGACAGTAAGATGGTGGGTTTGTTCCCCTCCCCCGGTTGATCAGTTGGACTTAAATGTTATCTTCTTGTTCAGAAAGCATTGGCAAACTACAAAATGTAACATTGCCTAGGAAACCACAAACAGCTAGTAGGGGCTGTGATTGCAGCTTTCCTCAAATAACTTGCAATTAACAAAAAATTATTGTTGAATATGATATTATAGTTTTGGCACAAGATATTCTACTGCGAAGCACCAACTTGTGAAATTATTTGCTGCATAATATTTATATACATAAATATATTTATTTCTGAAGTTTGTGCAATCCGGTGTTTATGATTAAAGTGGACTGTCTTTTTCATTTATTCAAAACAGTAAATTCACTTAGTGAATTCAGAAGCCACAAACAGTATATTGCACGATTTATTGCCTGGCATTTTTCGCTGCGCCTCGCCAGGTGCATATTGCAGAATTATATATCATATAAAGTGAATAAATGAATAATACTTCAACTGAAATACTAAATACATATTCAAACAATATCAGTGACAATGTATTTAGTATTTCGGCCAAAGTATTATTTGACTATTCACCTCATACGATATGTAAATCTGCCTCATTTATGTCAGTCCCTAATAATCCTGCCTAGTTTAGTTTGCTTTTAAGTTTCTTCTTGTTCCAGCTGTCCTTGTTATGCTTGTCTGCATCTGGGTGAAAAAATCTTTCTGGACACAGCCTTTGTGTGGGCTGAGGACATAGCCTTTGTGTGTGCTGAGGACATAGCCTTTATGTGGGCTGAAGACATAGCCTTTGTGTGGGCTGAGGACATAGTCTTTGTCTGGGCTGAGGACATAGCCTGTATGTGGGCTGAGGACACAGCCTTCTGTGGGCTGAGGACACAGCCTTTGTGTGGGCTGAGGACACCTTTGTGCGGGGGAATCAGTGGCAGCCTTTGTGTGGGCTGTACACATTCAGGTATTTTCTGCTTCTTAAAAAATATGTACAGGGTTATATTATCTGCCTTAAGGCTAGACCCATAATTGTCTGTACCAATCGGCACTCAGTGTGTGGTGTAGCCGGGATCCCGTCATCTGCCATTACTTTCTAAGACAGTTCCTGGTAGCCATTTTAGGCTGAGTTGGCCTGGGGGATCAGATCAATTAAAAAAATATGCCTCAATGCAGGTTTGAACCAAAGACTGCGGGGCTGGCATGCGAGAGTCTAGCCACTATGCTACTATGGCTACCTTGGTTGCTTCTGCTGTTCTATAGGGTGTATTTTTAATGACTGTGCAGTGGTTGAAAATATTGCTGGTCCAAGTTTTACCTATTATGTTGAATTAGGGTGAATACAAAACTTGGAATGGCAATATTTTCAAACGCTGCACGGTCATTAAATATATACCCTATACCAAGCTGCCTTTTGCTGTTTCTGAATGTGAAGGTTGTTTCTGCTGTGTCTGAATGTCAAGGTTGTTTCCTAATGTCAAGACTGTTTCTGTTGTATTGGATGTCAAGGCCATTTTTGCTGTATCTAACTGTCAAGGCTGTTTCTGAAAGTCTATGGGCACTCAATTGTTGGCAAGTGTAACTCAAGGAATGCGTATAAGTGGACAACTCTGTATCTGAACAGAGCTGGGCACTCATTTGCAGTCAGAAATTGTTGTCAGACGTAGCTCAAGGAATGAGTATAAGTGGTGGACAACTGCATCTGAGCAGAGCTGGGCACTGATTTGTCAAGACAGATGGAAATTGTTGTCAAACGTAGCTCAAGGAATGAATATAAGTGGTGGACAACTGCATCTGAGCAGAGCTGGGCACTCATTTGTCAAGACAGATGGAAATTGCTGTCAAAGATAGTGCAGATGTGGAAGTCAAGAGGAAGCCATCACGCTATTCTTCTGGGTTTCTGATTATGTTGAAAACATAAACATGCTCACATATTCTGGACCTCGGTAGCAAGTGTCGGGTCATGCATGAGAAGACATAGCATGCCAGGACATAGAGGCACAGACTTAAGGTGAGCTGGAGAGAGTTGCTGAGAACAGCAGACAGTGGAGAGACATGATCAGATCAACACCAGTCTTTAGACAGACTAACCTGAAGCTGATGTGAATAGGGGACAGTGGAGGGACATGATCAGATCAACACCAGTCTTTAGACAGACTAATCTGAAGCTGATGTGAATAGGCGGCAGTGGACAGTGTGACATGACTGTCACAAACAAGGGTCTAGAGCCGTGGTTCTCAACAGGTGGGGAATTCCCCCAGCCAGGGGGGAATTTTAGGGTTTCCAGGGGGAATTAAGATTATTTCAAGATCGCATTAATACATGAACCGATTAATTGATAGTGTTTTCCCCTCCATACTTTACAGTTCTGTACCTCTCGCCCTTCTGAAATTCATTTTATAACGTAAGTAGATCCGCAAATCACGTTTTATGTAGACGTCTAGACTTGTTCTAGTATGTGTTATTAAATTTAGCTTCCATTTTTACGTATAATGTGTAGGGGAGGGGGGGATTTATAGGGAGGAAAAATGAAAGGGGGGGATGACATAATGAACATATGGTGAAGGGGTGCATGGGCCAAAAAAGGTTGAGAACTACTGGTCTAGAGAATTAAAACTAACATATGCCCCCCCCCCCCCCAATAATCAGACATTCAAGATCTCCATATGAATTGTCCAACAATAATGTTTAACACAACAGTCATGAAACAGAGTAAGGCTTCAAAATAAGACATTTATTGGACATACATGATGAGCTGTCAGATGAGTGATGAAGTCCGTCTCTATCATTCAACTATACAATCGTTGCAATTCATTAATATCCAAGCTCCTTATGATAATGATTATTCCATCTGTACATGTCTCCTGCAGCCATTCTTAGCATGCGATAACCTTCAATTAGCCATTGACAGTTTACACGTATCTTTGTCATCTTTCAGCCACACACTTAAAATTTCCTCCTTCCTGTAGTATTTTTTTTTGGCGCTTGCTCACTTTGAACTCAAACATAGTCCACACACTATACTTACAGTAGTACCGGACTGAATTTTGCGTGTGGATTAGCTTTCCCTATTAACAGTGTCCCTCGCCATCAGGTGAATCCACTCCAACTTGAGAGGTACTTGTAATTATGTCCCCAAGTCAAAGACGATAGATCAATATTTTAGTCCAACTGTATGGTGTAGGGGTTGAACCCCTTACCTCGGCATCAGCACACCGGATGTTTAAGAACACGTGTTCTTATCCATTCGGCCATGCTGACCTACCTTCCTGGAGTATGATTTCTCTGAATCCCTGCACATGGCAGTGTCTGCATAACACAACCCCGCATATAACGGATACCAAGTGGCTACCCGAACAAATATACTAGGTTGGTCGGTCCTTCCAGCAAACCTTCGCCTTTCGTTATGAGATGAAATAAACTAGATAACTTGGTGACAATTGGCAAAGACTGAGGGGAAAAGAACAAGGGGAAAGCAGAGAAGTAAATATCTGGATGGCATGATCGGGACAAGAACATAGCTGATCCACGACTATGGTGGTTGTATGAGATGGCGACACACAACCGCCAATGCTTATCAGCACAGCCCGTGATCATGATACAAATGGATTGGGTATATACAGGGTGTATTTTAATGACTGTCGGGGTTTTGAAAATATTGCCGTTCCAAGTTTTGTGTTTACCTTTTATGTTGCATGAGTTCACAGAGGGTGAATACAAAGCTTGGTATGGCAATATTTTCAAAACCCCACAGTCATTAAAAATACACCCTGTAGTATCAGGCCCATATTTTGATAGACCAACCAACATTTCAGGGAGGATGGAGTCAGTAGGATACCAGCCACCTTCCCTTCCCAAAACATTTCCTGGTTCATATTTTAGGTTCGACCTGAGAGCCTAGGTCCATTTTAAAAAATCTGCCTTGAAGTGAATTTGAACACACGATCACCGTGCCGGCAGACCAGCACCTAGCCACTGTGCTACAGTGGCTTCTCTCTCTTAGTTGTCTTCTTCTTCTTCAGCGTTCCGAGCCATTGAGGTTCTTTGCTGCAGATACAATCCGTCTCCATTCGTCTCTCTGGTGGACCCTCTCTTGCCAGTCAATACATGAGCCTCTCTTAGTTGTGTTTGTTAATATTGTCTCGTCATTCTCTGTTGTCATAACCATTCTGTGATACTATCCTAACATTGTGTAATACTGTCCTAGCATTGTGTAATACTGTCCTAACATTGTATAATACTGTCCTAATGTTGTGTAATTCTGTCATACATGTGTAATACTGTCATACAATGTGTAATACTGTCCTAGCATTGTGTAATACTGTCCTAACATTGTGTAATACTGTCCTAACATTGAATAATACTGTCCTAATGTTGTGTAATTCTGTCATACATGTAATACTGTCATACAATGTGTAATATTGTCCTAGCATTGTGTAAGACTGTCCTAGCACTGTGTAATACTGCCCTAACATTGTTTAATACTGCCCTAGCATTGTATAAGACTGCCCTAACATTCTGTGTTGTTATGACCATTCTGTGACACTGTCCTAATGTTGTCATTATTTATTAATTTATTTCTTGCACTTTCTCATTTGTTTTCCTGTCATTCATGGTATTCTTTGCATTTTCCTCAGAAACCACATTGTCACAGCCATTGTTGTTTTTCAGCTTGTTTGCTGATTGTCCATGTTTCACATGTGTACAACAGTATGGGTTCTCTAGAGCACTTTAACAAACTTATTCTCACTACTACTGAAATCTTTTCATTGATTTGTGAGTATCACCTTACACATCACAAAACTGTTAAAACTGTTTTTCTCAAAAACATCACAATATCCGGACAGACTCAAAATTCTCTGTGTTATAAATAATTATACATTTTCCACTACTATTAAGTGGAATGACATAAATTGATCTCAAAAAAAAAAAAAAACACAGAAAATGTGTAATCACCTCTGTGGAAATAAATAACAAAATAAATACATAAAATAAACATGAGACATTCTAAAGACTGTAATGTACAATATGAATTGTGAACAAATATATCTTTCAAAACAATCTAACAAAACAAGAAAGATCTTTTATCATTTCAAATTAATTTTGTTTCACTGAAAATCATATAAGGCGTATTTTTTAATAATTATGGGGATTTTGAAAATATTGTCGTTCCAAGTTTTGTATTTACCCTTTGTGAACTCATGCAACATAAAAAGTAAATATAAAACTTGGAACGGCAATATTTTCGAAAACCCCACAGTCATTAAAAATACACTCTGTAAAAAGCTTTGTAGAGAATCCAAACACGGGGGACGTCTGACTGAGAGTTACATTGTCTGCCTCAGGTTAACTGATTCAGTGCCATGGGATGATTTACCATCTTAAGTCACTTCCCATATCTGCCAATGTTCTCTCAATTAAAATATCTATACAGTAGTTTTCCCTAAGCAATCTCCTTTAATTTGATATATAATACAACATGTCTGCTACCATATTAACAACATTTTAGTCATAACTGTGACACACCCCTACTTCCCATTTTCCACCGTCCATTTTTGTTTGGTCAAAATCTACATTTTGTTTGGCACTGAATCTGTTAAGAAGGTTCTAGGTCTGAATCCCTGCGTAGGGCTGGACATTTTTACAAGAACCAATCGTTTAAAGGGGCGTCAAAGACAAGGGGATCGACTTCATTGCACCAAGTGTTATCCCATACGGCTCTGTCTCTTTCCGCAGGGTGGCCTGTCGAAAGCATTGCACAAATCATGAGCTGCATAGCTCCAGTGATGGCCCCCCCAGGAGTCTCTGAGAAAATGAATAAATGGTGTCTAGTGATATCAAAGATCTCCATGAGCTCTTGGGTAGTGAGATTGGATAATTAGCCTTCTTGGATAAGGGCAAAATAAAAATAAAAAAACAACGTGCAAGTTGTGTATGTTACAAATTCCACAAAAGTTGCGTATATTACCAAGTTCACAAAAGTTGTGTATGTTACCAATTCCACAATAGTTGTGTATGTTACAAATTCCACAAAAAATGTTGTGTTACAAATTCCACAAAAGTTGTGTATGTTACAAATTCCACAATTTTTGGAAGTTGCATTTTCATGCCATAGGTAAAATTTTACCTTGGTAAAATCTCAAAGAAAGCAAACCTACCCATGGGTAGATTGAGCCCTTTATCTTGGACGGAATCTGTTTACAGGAAGTCAACCTGACATAAATGATGCCAAGTTAGACACACTGACCTCTGAGTTGCATAATTAGGTGTGATGCACTTCCATCGAAAGAGGAATGAAGAAAATGTAAACAATAACTTATTTAGTTGCGGAATTCACAAGCTTAACTGTAGATGGATCAGATCTCAGGATGCCAAACCCTGATTTCTGAGACAAACGTGATTTTATCAGAAGAAAATATAATTCACACAAAATATAGTCTGGTGTTAGAGAAAGTAAGTAGCTTTTTTTTTCTGGACCTTACATTGATAATTAAACACTATAATGATTTTATTCTCTTGCTTGCATTTGGGCTGTGGGCTTGCAGACCAGATGGTCATGTGATTGATTTACCACTCCCTGGAAGGTTAACCCAGTCAATAAATGCCCGAAGAAGTTGGATGTGTCAGCCGAAAGGTGCAAATACTGCAGCTCTACTGTAAACAGGCACAATGCAATTATGTCTAAAACAACATTCTGGACAAATACAGAAGAAGATGAAGAGGAATTATAACTGAGGCAGTTTTTTTTTTTCAAACTGATTTGGGCGACTAGGTTGACTCTGCATAAAATGGCTGCCAGGAAATATCCTGCAAAGTAAAAGTGGTCAGGGTTATATTGAACACATCACCACATGAGTTCTGATTGGTGAATAACAAAGGCCTAGCACCTTATGCCTTATATGCCTTAAGACAAATAAACGGGTCCTTTACTTATCATACAACCATTTGGGCACCTGGCACTAATATTTATGCAGATAAACAAAATATTCATTGTTTTCTAGTAAATCTGTATACATAATGCAATCTGGCAAGTTATTAATATGATGGTTCGTCATCAAACCTCCTGTGATGGGAAAGACATCTTTTTTAAAACAATTTTAGCCAATCATTAAGTCAGATGATACTGCTTTTTTTTGTCAAAATGCTCTGCCAAATATGTGAAATGTTTAGGAAAGTAAGTTAAACTTCTTATATCCACTGAAATTTGAAACATGTTTTGCATAGAGCAAGCAAATTTATAAATAAAAGTAAAAAATAAATATAACAAGATGAGAGCTTGAGATTTATCTACAATTTTTTTTAAAGTGTTAACTTTTGTGCAACAGATAAAATAAGTGAATCTTCAACAATAATTATGTTTAAAAAATACAAGAACTTCTTAAATACAAATCATAGAGTCAAAGGTAAATTAGAAGTGGTGATTTTGTTGACAAGTTTTGTTTTAAAAATGGTAAATATTTAACTAGATTTTAACATGGTAGTCACAGATTCATCTAAAAGAACACTCCCTGAAGCAAGTAAAGAACTGCAAGTACTTAGGATGTATAATATCATTGAATGGCAAATCACAAGAAGAGATTGAAAATAGATGCAATAAGTTAAATGGCACCAATACTAAAGAACAAAAATGCATCAATAGTTACTAAGAAAGCACTCTACAACACAGTCTTCCTACCAACTCTATGTTACAAATGCCAAACCAGGACAGTGACAGAAAAAGAGAAAATAAAATCACAACATAAATGAGATTTGTGAGAAGAATACTCAATGTATCAAGAAGAGAGAAATAAGAAATGGTGAAATCAGGACTAAAGTGGGGGTTTTAGCAGCGCTAGATTTTATTAGAAGGCAGCAAGTCAAATGGTTTGGCCATGTAACTAGGTTACCAACTAACAGTATACTACAACAAGCAATGATGTACAGACCAAATGGAAGTAGAGGAGAGGTCGACCACGTAAGCGATGAACAGAGAGAATCTCGATACATGAAGCCAATACACTGGCACTCAACTGTTGTTTATACTTCACCTGGACACCACAAAGAACAAGAGAAACAAGATGAAAGATGAGATGAGTCACAGAGTAAACTCAAGATAAAATTTATGCCCAGGTGGTATAAACAGAGTTCTGTAACATGCCAGGTCAACAGATAATGTTAGTTCTTGGCAGGCTCATAGATTCCTGCCCCAAACTCGCCCTGTCTGGCAATTTTGTCTGTGTCAAGGCTGCTCAATGCTGCAGATTTGGCAGTTTCTGATTTGAATGTCTGAATCTGAGGTCTGGCCTGGAAAAAAAAAGAACAGAATTAAAATACTGTCTTTACAGGTCATTACAGAATAAAACAGGATGTACAATTACAAGTAACATATACAACATATATCAGGGTTGGACATTTTGCGTGGAAGAATTAAAATTAATTTCAACAATAAAAACACAAATTTGATGATAAATACCTGGCTAGTATCAGTTTCAATATAGCCATATTTACCGTATTTACAATAAATTCGTATTTATATTCCTGACATTTTCCTCATTTGTTCTGTTTTCTTGAGATCTTTCTCATTTCTCCCCTATTTCCCTGATGCATTGTCATTTGTAATATTTTTCCTACCATTAAATTTTCTTTTCAAAATTTTAGGTTAACAAAAAACTTTCTGTTTTTTTCTGTCTGTCATTTCTATTATACTTTTCTGGATTTGCATACTTGCTTTGTTTTAGTCTCATGCCCTGTTCATCCTTTTTTTAAATCTATTTAAGACTGATAAACAGTTAAAAGATATTGCATAGAATAGTCACATGCACAGTAGATATTATATAACATAAAATAGTAATTGCAGACCAAATAATGAATAAAAATAACATATTAAAAAAATAGTTACTCACAGACTAGATAATAGATTTAAAAAAAAATAACATATAAAACAGTCACTTACAGACTAAATAATAGATAAAATATAATAGTCATTCACAGACTAGATAACATATAATACAAAATGTTAATCCACAGACTAGATAATAGATAAAAGATAACATTCAAAAATAGTCACTCACAGACTTTATATTAGATAAAAAGATAAAATAAAAAAAGAGCCAGTCACAGGCTAGATAACAGATGCCTGATAAAACACTAAATACTCACTCGCATCCTAGATAATAGACAGAAAATAACATAAACAATAGTCACCTTCGCATAAACAACAAAGAGATAAAGAAATCATATGAGTGTAGACACATAATACTCTACACACAAAAAACATACAATAATTGTGACTCATCGACTAGCTCAGTGGTTCTCACGTAACATCAAGACGACGTGTTAATAGATCCAGTGACAACAGCAGTGAGCAAGTAAAAAAAAAAAAACTGGAACTGGTCAGCTTAACAAGAACACAATCACAGAATGGGTGTTGCAGCTAGAAAGCCTTTATCAGCACACAAAAACAAAATAAAAAATTATTTTGTATTTGCTATTGTGCATGCGCAAACTGCTTGATCCTCACAACCCCTATATGGGGGTGTTGCTTAAGAGCCATTTGTGTCTTGAAATAATATTTTACATGCATTTTATAATAAAATAAAATTCCTGTTACTTAATGATGTTCCCTTGTAAAAAGATATATGGCAAAGATAAAAAAGAGGTTTCACAAAATACCTAGATAACAAGATAACAGATAAATGAAAAACGCTACTACTGACCGACTTTGTAAACCGTGGCAAATGCCACAATGGTGGTGGATCTACGGGGTTTTGGTAGGTCCGCAGCAATGAAGCTCTTGTCTCATATATAATGTGGTGACCTCGATACACCTGGAGATCAGACATCATGAGAACATCACATATGACATCATAGTAATACACAATTGAACACAATTGTAAAACCTCGTATCATCATACACATGAAATTCTCTATTGGCTGGTCTTACAATTTTCTAAATCTATGGAATTTAGTGTCTCATCTCATGACAAAATTGTATAACCATTTTCAAATGCCAAAATGTAAATGCCATCTTTACATAAGAAATTCTTACCATTCAGTACTCTCTTTGTACTGTAGGCAGAGGCTGTGACCGTGAATTGTTCCTTAATTTTCTTGATTCTGAGGTATCCTACATTGTATTGATTCTTGTGTTCATGGAATGATATATCTCTTGAGCTTCAGTTTAATTTTACCTAGCAGAAGATGGTAATCTGCATGTACGTCTGCTCCTCTAAATACTCTCCATGTCATGTAGAGAAGATCTAAATTTCTTGTGATACAGATGTGGTAAATCTGGTTTTCTGTTCTGTGGTCAGGTTAAGACTTACATCTATCATGTACTGATTCTCTGTGCAGAAATTAGCAAATTGCTCTTCATTTTAATTCTTACCCCGCGTCCATGTTTTCCCATGATTCCCTCGAAGTCCATGTTATCCAATCTTATCTTGGCACTCAGGATTATGATATTTTGATTTCCTTGACTGCTCATGATTCATTGGAGTTTCATATAAAATTCTTCCTTAATCACTTCATTCTTATCATTTGTAGGTGCATAACACTCAATTACATTCATATTTACTTTCTTTTTTGTGCTTCTAAATTATGCCTGTTATTATTCTCGAGCTCACAGGTTCCCATGCTACAAGTGGTTGCAGTGCCCTTTTGGATAACATTAGGGCCACTCCTTCACTGCAGGAGAAAAAAAAGGGGGAGGGAGAAATTATACTCTGAATGACCTGAGAACTGCACTTTTCCACCTCAGCTTGAAAACTGTGCCTGTTCCTGGCCACCTTGTTGCACATAATCCCAAAATACTAATGTCATAGTGTTTCACATAATCCCCAAATACCAATGTCATAGTGTTTCACATAATCCCCAAATACCAATGTCATAGTGTTTCACATAAACCCTAAATACCAATGTCATAGTGTTTCACATAATCCCAAAATACCAATGTCATAGTGTTTCACATAATCCCAAAATATCAATGTCATAGTGTTTCACATAATCCCAGGGACACAGAGGTGTTTCCAAGGCACCAGGGCCGGGTTATATACTGGCCAAGACCTATTGACGCGTCCTCGTCGAGCGTCCTGGGCAACAGGTCCCTTCGGGGTCCTGGCTAAAGTCAGTAGGATCGCCGATTCCTCCGAAGTCGGAGAGTGTCTGCCTGTACGGCGAGGAACCACCAGTCTGCACACCAATAAGCCAGACATGGGACAACGGATACTCACGCAAACCTCAGGTCCTGTATGACACCACACTCATGTTGGACAACAGGATGTCTTCATCCGACATACAGGACTTCGCATTGGAGCTCAAGCCAACGAACAGAAGCAAGCAACATAATCCCAAAATACCAATGTCATAGTGTTTCACATAATCCCCAAAATACCAATGTCATAGTGTTTCACATAATCCCCAAATACCAATGTCATAGTGTTTCACATAATCCCCAAAATACCAGTGTCATAGTGTTTCACATAATCCCCAAATGCCAATGTCATAGTATTTGACATAATCCCCAAATACCAATGTCATAGTGTTTCACATAATCCCAAAATACCAATGTCATAGTGTTTCACATAATCCCAAAATACCAGTGTCATAGTGTTTCACATAATCCCCAAATGCCACTGTCATAGTGTTTTACATAATCCCAAAATACCAATGTCATAGTGTTTCACATAATCCCCAAATACCAATGTTATAGTGTTTCACATAATTCCAAAATACCAATGTCATAGTGTTTCACATAATCCCCAAATACCAATGTTATAGTGTTTCACATTATCCCAAAATACTAACGTCATAATGTTTCACATAATCCCAAAATACCAATGTCATAGTGTTTCACATTATCCCAAAATACTAACGTCATAATGTTTCACATAATCTCAAAATACCAATGTCATAGTGCTTCACATAAATCCAAAATACTAACATCATAGTGTTTCACATAATCCCAAAATACCAATGTCATAGTGTTTCACATAATGTCAAAATACCAATGTCATAGTTTTCACATAATCCCAAAATACCAATGTCATATTTTTCACATAATCCCAAAATACCAATGTCACATAATCCTCAGATGCCAATGTCGTAGTGTTTCACATAATCCCCAAATGCTAATGTAATCTTGTTTCACATAATACCAAAATACCAATGTCATAGTGTTTCACATAATACTAAAATACCAATGTCATAGTGTTTCACATAATGTCAAAATACCAATGTCATAGTGTTTCACATAATCCCAAAATACCAATGTCATAGTGTTTCACATAATCCCAAAATACCAATGTCATAGTGTTTCACATAATCCCAAAATACCAATGTCATAGTGTTTCACATAATGTCAAAATACCAATGTCATAGTTTTCACATAATCCCAAAATACCAATGTCATATTTTTCACATAATCCCAAAATACCAATGTCATAGTTTTTCACATAATCCCAAAATACCAATGTCACATAATCCTCAGATGCCAATGTCGTAGTGTTTCACATAATCCCCAAATGCTAATGTAATCTTGTTTCACATAATACCAAAATACCAATGTCATAGTGTTTCACATAATACCAAAATACCAATGTCATAGTGTTTCACATAATGTCAAAATACCAATGTCATAGTGTTTCACATAATCCCAAAATACCAATGTCATAGTGTTTCACATAATCCCAAAATACCAATGTCATAGTGTTTCACATAATCCCAAAATACCAATGTCATAGTGTTTCACATAATGTCAAAATACCAATGTCATAGTGTTTCACATAATCTCAAAATACCAATGTCATAGTGTTTCACATAATCCCAAAATAATGTCACATAATCCTCAAATGCCAATGTCGTAGTGTTTCACATAATCCTCAAATGCTAATGTAATCTTGTTTCACATAATACCAAAATACCAATGTCATAGTGTTTCACATAATCTCCAAATGCCAATGTAATAGTGTTTCACATAATCCCCAAATGCCAATGTCATAGTGTTTCACATAATCCCCAAATGCCAATGTCGTAGTGTTTCACATACTCTAATCATACCAATGTCTTAGTGTTTCACATAATGCCAAAATACTAATGTCATAGTGTTTCACATAATCCCGAAATACTAATGTTATAGTGTTTCGCTTAATCCCAAAATACCATGTCATAGTGTTTCTCATAATGTCAAAATACCAATGTCATAGTGTTTCACATAGTCCCAAAATACCATGTCATAGTGTTTCACATAATCCATATACATAAAGGAAAACATATAAAAAAAGGAAGGGGGGGGGGGTTAAAGGTGAAAGGATTTACTTCATAGCATTGCACCAGGTTTTATCCCATACGACTCGGCCTTATTCCACAGGGCGGAGTGTCAAAAGTGTAACACAAAACACAAACTCGTAGCTCTAGTGATGACTCCTAAAAGTCTTTGAGAAAACTACCCATGAACTGGATGATGGAAGATGGATCGACAGAGTCATAAGCACCTTAAAATGGATGAAGCGGATGATGGAGTCTGACATCCATCCATGTACTCTTGGAGTGTGAGGCAGCAGGCTTTACCACTTCCACAGAATCATTTATTTTCTAAGAACAGAGGCATAAATCCACACAATATGCACGTACCTGTGATTCTATATTGACCAACTAGAGATAAATACATGTATCTGAATTTGCCTACAATTTTATATTTGACCAACAAGAAATAAAGACAGGCATAAATACATATAATCTGCATTTACCCATGATTCTATACAGACCAACTAGAAGTAAATATATGAATCATCTCAGCAATAGCTGCTCATCTAATTTCTGTACAAGCAAACAACAGCAGAAATATACCATTAGCACCAGCAATAAAAAACCTGGCAGAATACTCTAGCAAGCAAGTCAGGGTTAGTAAAAGAAACCTTACATTTTAACTATCGATTGCATTTACATATATGTGAAGGACAGAAAATTATATACGCACATTATCCTTAAAAATTGCATCTAGTAACACAGTTTTTTTCCCATTACCTCGACCCCATTCTACCAGTTCTGTGGCAAAGGTATTACGATTGCTTTGGGCAATTGGGAAGGAGACCACCTCGCGTTGGTTCCCATACAAATGTATGAGTGCCAATCATTCAAAAAGCAATGGCGAACTAGTGAACGTAAACTTGCTAAGAAATTACAAACAGCAAAAAAATAAAATGCTGGAGTTGACTGCCATGTCCTGTAAAGGATTTGCAACTAATTTTTTAACCACCCTATTCAACCTCAGAAGAGAAGTTATAATTAGGGCATATCCCAGTCTAAGATTAATAATCCAGTGACTGAATCTGCCACATTTCTGGTGGCATGAACACTGTGAATTCTACTGCACAAGAAATTTTATATTGTAGAGTTAATGACAATATATTGTAAAGTTAACATTTCTATCTTAATGTCAGTATAACATAAGGTTAATAGTGTGATGTTAATGTTAACAGATTGAAATGTTAAAACTGTGATGTTAACAGATTGCGATGTTAATACTGAAATGTTAATGTCAGTATAGTGTAATGTTAATTATTCAAAGCAGACTGAAGCATTATTAGTACACGATATTTAACTGAAAGGCATACAACTCTGTTTTATTTCAAGAGGAGGAGTAACTCACAAAATTGCTGGCATAATACAGAATTTAAAATGAATGTTACTCTACAAAAGCTGTAATAGGGAAGCTAGGCACTACTTTAAAGAAGATGTGGTAGGAAAGCTAAGGCACTGGTTTACTAACAGAGCTGCCCTCAGATCAATCCTCAGCAGTGGCTTGACTGAATTTATTCCTGATCCAAATGGCTCTGAGGTCAAACCAGTTTCATAAAAAAGATTTCTCTAGTGGAACTCTGTAGAATTAAATTGTTCACTCTTGCATGGCTTGATGACCAGGAGACTGATGATGACTCGGTTCCATCCCAGTAAGCAAGCTAAATACTTTTTTTGAGTATGCCTGCGAGCTCTCCAAGTGGTGAGTGCAAAACTTGGGTGTTGATATTCTACATCATAGATGGAAATAGCTGTACTTCTCTTGTGGTCTCGTAGCATGCACAAAATGCAACCTTGGCAGGTTTAAAAAACATATTGATTGATTTGTTCTTTGTTTGCCAGACTAGTGTCTGTCCAGGATGTCCCACAGACTAGTACCTGTCCAGGATGTCCCACAGACTAGTACCTGTCCAGGATGTCCCACAGACTAGTATCTGTCCAGGATGTCCCACAGACTAGTATCTGTCCAGGATGTCCCACAGACTAGTATCTGTCCAGGATGTCCCACAGACTAGTATCTGTCCAGGATGTCCCACAGACTAGTATCTGTCCAGGATGTCCCACAGACTAGTACCTGTCCAGGATGTCCCACAGACTAGTATCTGTCCAGGATGTCCCACAGACTAGTATCTGTCCAGGATTTCCCACAGACTAGTATGTGTCCAGGATGTCCCACAGACTAGTATGTGTCCAGGATGTCCCACAGACTAGTATGTGTCCAGGATGTCCCACAGACTAGTATCTGTCCAGGATGTCCCACAGACTAGTGTCTGTCCAGGATGTCCCACAGACTAGTATCTTTCCAGGATGTCCCACAGACTAGTATCTGTCCAGGATGTCCCACAGACTAGTATGTGTCCAGGATGTCCCACAGACTAGTATGTGTCCAGGATGTCCCACAGACTAGTATGTGTCCAGGATGTCCCACAGACTAGTACCTGTCCAGGATGTCCCACAGACTAGTACCTGTCCAGGATGTCCCACAGACTAGTATCTGTCCAGGATGTCCCACGGACAAGTATCTGTCCAGAGTGTCCCACGGACAAGTATCTGTCCAGGATGTCCCACAGACTAGTATCTGTCCAGGATGTCCCATGGACAAGTATCTGTCCAGAATGTCCCACGGGATAGTATCTGTCCAGGATGTCCCACGGACTAGTATCTGTCCAGGATGTCCCACAGACTAGTATCTGTCCAGGATGTCCCACAGACTAGTATCTGTCCAGGATGTCTCATGGGCTAGTGTCTGTCCAGGATGTCCCACAGACTAGTGTCTGTCCAGGATGTCCCACGGACTAGTATCTGCCCAGGATGTCCCACAGACTAGTATCTGCCCAGGATGTCCCACGGACCAGTATCTGTCCAGGATGTCCCACAGACTAGTGCCTGTCCAGGATGTCCCATAGACTAGTATCTGTCCAGGATGTCCCACAGACTAGTATCTGTCCAGGATGTCCCACAGACTAGTATGTGTCCAGGATGTCCCACAGACTAGTATCTGTCCAGGATGTCCCACAGACTAGTATCTGTCCAGGATATCCCACAGACTAGTATCTGTCCAGGATGTCCCACAGACTAGTATCTGTCCAGGATGTCCAACAGACTAGTATCTGCCCAGGATGTCCCACGGACTAGTGTCTGTCCAGGATGTCCCACAGACTAGTATCTGTCCAGGATGTCTGACAGACTAGTATCTGTCCAGGATGTCCCATGGACAAGTATCTGCCCAGAATGTCCCACGGACTAGTATCTGCCCAGGATGTCCCACAGACTAGTATCTGTCCAGGATGTCTCACTGACTAGTGTCTGCCCAGGATGCCCAATGTTAGGTAAAAGAGATCTTGGTGTATATAAACTCCAACCTTGGCACACCTGATCTACTGCATCCCCCATAAAATGGGCGCCAAAGATTTCTGGGACAGAAAAACAGTGACACAGGAAGCTGGTTACCCTAGTTTGCAATTCGAAGATGTTGTATTTGTGAAGACACTCCTTGACACTCCTAGAAACTCCTACAACAGTCCCCACGGAGTTGGTACTTTGGTACGAGTTGGAAAGAAAGTCCCTACACCAAAATCACTCCGATAGATGCGAGAGTTTTCAGGGCTCAGAACACCTGAATGTCAATACACTGGACTTAAAGTTACAGCTCATTGTCTTCCTCAGGAATGACAACAAGCAACTGTACAGTCTGGCACTGAATGACAACAAGCACTGTACAGTCTGGCACTGAATGACAACAAGCAACTGTATAGTCTGGCAGTGAATGACAACAAGCAACTGTACAGTCTGGCACTGAATAACAACATGCAAATGTACAGTCTGGCATTGAAAATATCAAGCAACTGTACAGTCTAGCACTGAATGACAACAAGCAACTGTACAGTCTGGCATTGAATGACAACATGAAAATGTACAGTCTGGCATTGAAAATATCAAGCAACTGTACAGTCTGGCACTGAATGACAACATGAAAATGTACAGTCTGGCATTGAAAATATCAAGCAACTGTACAGTCTGGCACTGAATGACAACAAGCAACTGTGCAGTCTGGCATTGAAAGACAACAAGACATGGCACTCATCAAACTAGCAATTAATAATGATAAAAATACAGGCAGCAGTTAAGGGCACAAAATGTTAAATTACTGTCCACAGCTGGACGATTACATAAGAAAATGCTACAGACCACCTTGCCAGCTAGACCAAACTTACTAGTGGGGCTGACATGACACGCTTCTGTGGAATTTGACAAGCAATGATGATATTAAAATAATATACCAGGACATTTGCCAATGATAGCTAATACATCTAAGCTAATAACATAATAATATATAAGGACATTTGTCAATGATATCAAATTAATTTAACCTAATAATATAATAATATACCAGGATATTTTCAATGAAGGTAAAAACATCTTTCATTGGCATTTTGCTGTCTTGACAGGCGATAGTTTGTGCTTTAAAAAGGCATAATAACTTTTACCTATGGCGGTAGCGAATGTGACTGATAAGGCCATTTCACGCTGTAAATGTTTGTTCACAGTGAGTGCATGTGAACATGTGGTCATTTCCACCATCATGCACCATCTTACGTCTAACACGCTCAGTGTGTGACTTATCTGCAATAATTTTCTCCTTTGTCTTTATTCCATTTCTGATGTTTGCCCACAAGACTGTCAAGAATCTTTCCACGCCATCTTCCTTTAACTCTCTTTCTGCAAATCTTTCCGGTTGTCACAATATGCTCAATTTTTGTCTTCTCATAATGTGGCCAAAAAACAATGACTGCCTCTTTCTGATGTTTGTGATAAGTTGTCTTTGCACCCTTAAAACGTCCTGATTGCTCATTTTGGCTGTCCAATTAATTTTCAGCATTCTTCTATAAAACCACATCTCCAAGGCTTACATGGACGTTTTTACTAATTATCCAGGATTTGCAGCCGTATGTTAAAACAGGTTCTATGTAACATCCAAGAACTTGTTTTCTAACTATCAAAGACAGTGACTTATTGCACAAAACGTTCTTCGTTTGATAGAATGCAGCTTTTGCTTGTCCGATTCTGTTCTTTGTCTCAGTGATGCATATTCCAGATAATAGTAAATATAGATAAGCTAATAATACAAAGTTGGTCTCCATGGCAAAGGAGTTAAGGATGCTGTTTGTAATCCCGTATACCCACATTCAAAACACTGCTGCATGAGATTTGGCAGCAGATCACATCAAGCTGGTTTCTTACATAAAGGTATGTGAGCCAGTTGTTTAGAAAGCAATGGCAAACTACTGAACGTAAAGCTTGTCAAGACATCAAGAGCAGCTGAAAGTGCTGGTGTTGACTGCAATCTCCTGTAAAACGGATATGCAAGAAAAAAGAAATACAAAATAACATGTACAGATAATAGTAAATATAGATAAACTAAAATATAATAATATTTCAGAACATGTACAGATAATAGTAAATATAGATAAACTAAAATATAATAATATTTCGGGACATGTACAGATAATAGTAAATATAGATAAACTAAAATATAATAATATTTCAGGACATTTACAGATAATAGTAAATATAGATAAACTAAAATATAATAATATTTCGGGACATGTACAGATAATAGTAAATATAGATAAACTAAAATATAATAATATTTCAGGACATTTACAGATAATAGTAAATATAGATAAACTAAAATATAATAATATTTCGGGACATGTACAGATAATAGTAAATATAGATAAACTAAAATATAATAATATTTCAGGACATGTACAGATAATAGTAAATATAGATAAACTAAAATATAATAATATTTCAGGACATGTACAGATAATAGTAAATATAGATAAACTAAAATATAATAATATTTCAGGACATTTACAGATAATAGTAAATATAGATAAACTAAAATATAATAATATTTCAGGACATTTACAGATTTTGGTGTTGATGCATTTGCTTGCTTTCAGCTGAATCAGCATCGTACCTCTAGTGCCCTGCACCGATTTTTGCATATTGTATAGCTTTCCTTTTTACCAGTGTCCCTCGCCATCAGGCGAAACAACTCCGTGATAGTCATCTAAGCTAATAATACACTAATATATTATTTTGTATGATATTGGTTGATTGTTTGATGTATTATATTTTGTAGGACTGGGATCACAGAGAAATAGGTGACCAATCTTTCCTACTCATAGGGAATGATGAGTTGAGGCATCAAACCCTGTCCCTACATGCTCGGGGCATTATCAGCGTAGCCTCTAACATTTAAACTAACACTCCTGTTATGTAAATTGTTTCAACCATCACACGTTTGTATGCTTAAGCACACGGTTGTATATGTGATCAGTCGTTCCCTCACACAGCGAAAAACAAGTGCTGACCAACAACATTTTTGCAGCTGAATGATTCACTTCAGGATTCAAAAGAGTCTAAATCAGACATTGTCAAAAAATGTCATTTACTGCCAATATAGTGCCTTGCGGTGTATAGCAGGGGGTCTTTGAGCCTAAGGGATTAAGGCTGCCTGGCTATAGCAGTCACGTGAACTGTGCAGGTTAGGGTTTTCTTTTTGAGTGAAATAAATCAGGATGACATCAGCGATCATGTTTCCAAAGAATAGATGACAGACAGGTCACACAATATTTGAAAATTCACCGGTCTTGTAAAAGATTGTAAAAATAGATACAATGGACTAAAATATATATGTACCACCAAAAAATTTGTTTACATGTAATAACCAAAGACGTGCAACATAATAAGCTATGACTGTAGAAGAATGTCCTTCTTACCTTGGCATCTGCCGACCTCTTGGCCTCCAGGATTTTCTGTCTCTCTTTGAACCATTTGTCCTGATATTTGTGTTCTAATAATTCATAAATCGGAGTTGAAGGTCTGAAACAAAATAATGATTAATGCCAAAGTGTGCAAGGTCACTGTGTGTGTGGTGCACACACAAATATTATTAGCCATATGACTGGCTGTGAGTATTCAGTATTTTTACATACAATGTCTGTATATAATTAAAACTATATGATTTACTATATGTGTAATTTAAGACGTAAGAGTTTATGAACGCAGTTTGTAATCCTGCATACCATGTTCAAAACACAGCTGTGGGCGATTTGGCAGCAGTCCGCCTTGTGCTGGATTTTCATTAAATGGTGTGAGTGCCGGTTGTTCAGAAAGCAATGGCAAACTACTGAACATAAAAAAGCCAAGAAATCACAAACAGCCAAAACAATCTGCGATTGACTGTGACATCTTATAGAGGATATGCAACTAACTTTTTGATGAATTTCAGATAAGGTCACCTCAGCTCTGAAAAGGTTTTACATCCATCGAAGTAAGATTGGTCCAGTACAAAGTACTGACAAATGACGATGCAGTCAGGGAAATAGAAGAAATGAGAAAGATCTCATGAAAACAGAACAAATTAGGAAAATGTCAGGAATGTAAATATGAATTTATTGTAAAGAAGATAAATATAATATGGCTACATTGAAACTGATACCAGCCAGGCATTTATCGTCATTCTGTGTTTTTGTTTTTGAAATTAATCTTAATTCAGCTGCACAAACCCTGATATATGTTATACAGGGTGGTTGTAAAGTCTCACTACACTTTGTTTGTAGAACAGCTGTGTGTTGGTGAGTATGTTTTCCATTTGCAAGACTGAAAACATACTCTCCAACAAACAGCTGTTCTACATACAAAGTGTAGTGAGACTTTACAAACATCTACACTTGACACAGCTCCTACACCCGACACAGCTCCTACACTTGACACAGCTCCTACACCTGACACAGCTCCTACACCTGACACAGCTTCTACACCTAATACAGCTCCTACACCTGACACAGCTCCTACACCTGACACAGCTCCTACACCTGACACAGCTCCTACACCTGACACAGCTCCTACACCTGACACAGCTCCTGCACCCGACACAGCTCCCTGCTCAGACGAAGAAAAGAAATAAAAACTATTCAGATTCACAAACCTGCTTGGAGTTCCAAATACCATTGTGGGCGGCAACCTCCGAGAATGCAATCTCCCGGCAGACTTCTGGTTTTTAAAAGGAGGCCGTCGGAGGTCATGTGTGGCTCTGTAGTCAAAGTGCTCTCCAGGTTCAATAAGACCTCCTGTGAGAGCTCCTCTGTTGAGGTTCATGAAATCCCTCTCTGTTGTGGGTTTATTTCCAGAAGCAGCTCTTGATTCAGGGAAGGTGCCTGCCCATCCGCTCAAAGCTGGAAATACAGTCAGAGTGTTTCATATATTTGTATATTTATTGATTTTTATAGTTTGTATTTGATCAATCAATCAATCAATCAATCAATCAATCGATCAGGTGCCTTCTCCATAATTTAGGATTTAGGATTTTTCGTAGGATAAAAAAAGATCATTTTAAAAATTTGATTGTAGATAATTCAAACAGTAAAAATATATGGAAGGCTATTAACTTGCTAACCAATAAGAAACGCCCTACAGAATCAGCAATACCAAATTCTATAACATGCGATGAATTCAGTTGGTTCTTTCAATCAGAAATAGAGAATCTAAAGTCTTCAATACCAGACTCATCGTGTAATTTAAGTTCACTGGCATCATTCTGTGAGGAGAAGTGCACCAGAAATATTCCCGATGAGATTCCTTTAATGTCTGTTGCAGACGTTTATAAATATCTCTTGAACCTCAAATCAACAAACTCACACGGCCTAGATGGTATCAGTAATAGAATTCTTCGTTGTGCTGCACCAGTCATTAGTGAGTCCTTAACGTTCATATATAACCAGTGCCTGGCCAAAAACTACTTTCCATCTGCTTTTAAAATTGCTAAAGTGTTTCCGCTAATTAAAAATGGCTCAATCGATAATAGCGTTTTGGGTAATTATAGACCTATTTCCTTATTATCGTCGCTATCAAAACCACTAGAAAAACACATTCATAAAATAACGTTACACCATTTAATTAACAACGATCTAATAATTAACAGTCAATCTGGGTTTCGACCTAAATATTCTTGCCATAGTGCTCTAACAAAAATGACCGATAACTGGCACTTAAACATCAACAACGGTAGAATATGTGGAGCGGTGTTTGTAGACTTTAAAAAAGCTTTTGATATGGTAGATCACGATATTTTAATTAGAAAACTAAAGCAAATGAAGACAAGCACCAACATGGTGAACATAATTACGTCATTTCTATCCGACAGGCAACAAGTCGTGTCCTTCAACAACTGTCTATCAAGACCCACACAGCTTAATATTGGTGTGCCTCAGGGCTCAATACTAGGTCCGCTGCTTTTTGCAGTTTATATTAATGATCTTCCTTTATATATCAATACAACTTGTGATCTATTTGCTGACGACTGTACTATATATACTAGTCAAGAAAACCGTAGTGAATTAGAGAATTCTTTACAAAAGGAACTTGATAATCTTAGTAGATGGAGCAATGAAAACCGCATGCAAATTAACATCGGCAAAACCAAATCCATGCTAATAACGACCAGACAAAAACTACAGACACTAGCCATAACTGGATCACCGCTCGAACTCCGCATGGGCACGTTACCTATAGTTAATGTGACTGAACATAAAACACTAGGGCTTTTAATAGACAGCCATTTGAACTGGAGCTCTCATGTTCACGCTCTTACCAAGAAAATAGCACAAAAAGTTTACCAACTTGCTAAAATTCACCACTTCCTGGACGAAAGCACACGAAAAATATTCTATACATGCTATATCCAATCACATCTCGATTACTGTTCCACAGTTTGGGATGGTTGCCCTAAATCTAATTTAAAACGACTATGTTCTCTACAAAACCGCGCTATTCGTCTGGTTTCTGGCATAAAGCACGTTGAAAGTAATAATTTGTACGGTCATCTAAGACTTCTACCACTACAAAAGCGCTTCCTTTTCAACAAAGCCAAATTAGTGAATAAAATTATATCTCAAAATACCCCAGAGTATCTTCTGCCGCTGATTCAATCTAATGCAATGAACAGCAAGCGCCTAAATTTGTTACATGTCTCAAAGCCTAGATTGGACCTATACAAAACATGTTTTGCCTATTCTGGTGCTCACTTATGGAATCATCTGCCTCCAGATCTGAAAACTCCAATGAGTCCCTACACATTTAACCGAAAACTCTTTCAATACTTAATCCATACCGACTATATGCCACCATAATTCATTTACTGGTATAATTGTTCAGTATAATTGTTCATTATAATTGTTCACTATATATGTGTGTGCGTGTGGGAGCGAGAGAGAGAGAGAGAGAGAGAGAGAGAGAGAGAGAGAGAGAGAGAGTGGGTGTCAGAGAGAGGGAGAGAGTGAATGCGTGTGTGCATGCGTGTGTGTGGAGAGAGTGATTGAGCGAGAAATGGTGGGGGAATGTGTCAGTGCATGCATTCGTACGTGTATGTGTGAGAGTGAGTGAGGGAGTGTGTGCGTGCGTGCATGCGTTCATGTGTACGTGTATGTGTGAGAGAGTGTGATTGAGAGAGTGAGTGTGTGTGTGTGTGTGTGTAGGATTGTGTGTTAGAGAGTGAGACAGTGGGAGAGTTGATGTGTTAGTGTGTGTGTGTGTGTGAGCGCGCGCATGCGTGTGAGTGTGTGTATATGAAAGAATACAGAGAGAGAGAGAGAGAGTGTGTGTGTGTGTGTGTGTAGGATTGTGTGTTAGAGAGTGAGACAGTGGGAGAGTTGATGTGTTAGTGTGTGTGTGTGTGATCGCGCGCATGCGTGTGAGTGTGTGTATATGAAAGAATACAGAGAGAGAGAGAGAGAGAGTGTGAGAGAGAGAGAGAGAGAGAGAGAGAGAGAGAGAGAGAGAGAGAGAGAGAGAGAGCTGAGCAGATGCATGTCATGTAACACGCATGTTATGTAACACGCGAATCCATATGTTTGTGTATTCTCATCTGTCATATTATAAGTTAAATACCATTTGATTTTATCATGTATAATCTAAACTTATGTTCATTACTGTAGTTTGAGTGAGAGAGTGAGTGAGTGTGAATGAGAGACAGAATGAGTGAGCGTGAGAGTGAATGAGTGAGCGTGAAAGTGAATGAGTGAGAGTGAATGAGTGAGCGTGAGAGTAAATGAGTGAGAGTGAATGAGTGAGCGGGAGAGTGAATGATTGAGCGTGAGAGTGAATGAGTGAGCGTGAGAGTGAATGAGTGAGCGGGAGAGTGAATGAGTGAGAGTGAATGAGTGAGCGTGAGAGTGAATGAGTGAGCGGGAGAATGAATGAGTGAGCGTGAGAGCGAATGAGTGAGCAGGAGAGTGAATGAGTGAGAGTGTCTGTGTGTGTGAGTGAATGAGTGAGAGTGAATTAGTGAGCGTGAGAGTGAATGAGTGAGCGTGAGAGTGAATGAGTGAGCGGGAGAGTGAATGAGTGAGCGGGAGAGTGAATGAGTGAGCGGGAGAGTGAATGAGTGAGTGGGAGAGTGAATGGGTGAGCGGTAGAGTGAATGAGTGAGCATGAGAGTGAGCGGGAGAGTAAATGATTGAGCGGGAGAGTGAATGAGTGAGCGTGAGAGTGAATGAGTGGGCGTGAGAGTGAATGAGTGAGCGTGAGAGTGAATGAGTGAGAGTGAATGAGTGAGCGTGAGAAGGAATGAGTGAGCGTGAGAGTGAATCAGTGTGCGTGAGAGTGAATCAGTGAGCGGGAGAGTGAATGATTGAGCGTGAGAGTGAATGAGGGAGCGTGAGAGTAAATGAGTGAGTGTGAGAGTGAATGAGTGAGCGGCAGAGTGAATGATTGAGCGGGACAGTGAATGAGTGAGCGTGAGAGTGAATGAGTGAGCGTGAGAGTGAATGAGTGAGAGTGAATGATTGAACGGGAGAGTGAATGAGTGAGTGGGAGAGTGAATGAGTGAGCGGGAGAGTGAATGAGTGAGCGGGAGAGTGAATGAGTGAGCGGGAGAGACAGAATGAGTGAGAATGAGAGTGAATGAGTGAGCGGGAGAGTGAATGAGTGAGCGGGAGAGTAAATGAGTGAGCGGGAGAATGAATGAGTGAGCGGGAGAGTGAATGAGTGAGCGTGAGAGTGAATGATTGAGCATGAGAGTGAATGAGTGAGCGGGAGAGTGAATGAGTGAGCGGAAGAGTGAATGAGTGAGCGTGAGAGCGAATGAGTGAGCGTGAGAGTGAATGAGTGAGCGTGAGAGTGAATGGGTGAGCGGGAGAGTGAACTAGTGAGAGTGAGAGTGAATGAGAGAGAGAAAGAGAGAGAGTTTGTGTGTGTGTGTGTGAGCGTACGCATGCGTGTGAGTGTGTGTATATGAAAGGATACAGAGAGAGAGAAAGAGAGAGAGCGTGAGAGAGAGAGCTGAGGAGATGCATGTCATGTAACACGCATGTTATGTAACACGCGAATCCATATGTTTGTGTATTCTCATCTGTCATATTATAAGTTAAATACCATTTGATTTTATCATGTATAATCTAAACTTATGTTCATTACTGTAGTTTGAGTGAGAGAGTGAGTGAGTGTGAATGAGAGACAGAATGAGTGAGCGTGAGAGTGAATGAGTGAGCGTGAGAGTGAATGAGTGAGCGTGAGAGTGAATGAGTGAGCATGAGAGTGAATGAGTGAACGTGAGAGTGAATGAGTGAGAGTGAATGAGTGAGCGGGAGAGTGAATGGGTGAGCGTGAGAGTGAATGTTTAAGCGTAAGGGTGAATGAGTGAGCGGGAGAGTGAATGAGTGAGCGTGAGAGCGAATGAGTGAGCTGGAGAGTGAATGAGTGAGAGTGTCTGTGTGTGGGAGTGAATGAGTGTGAATGAATGAGTGAGAGTGAATGAGTGAGCGTGAGAGTGAATGAGTGAATGGGAGAGTGAATGAGTGAGCGGGAGAGTGAATGAGTGAGCGGAAGAGTGAATGAGTGAATTAGTGAGAGTGAATGAGTGAGCGGGAGAGTGAATGATTGAGCGGGAGAGTGAATGAGTGAGCGTGAGAGTGAATGAGTGAGCGTGAGAGTGAATGAGTGAGCGTGAGAGTGATTGAGTGAGCGTGAGAGTGAATGAGTGAGAGTGAATGAGTGAGCGTGAGAAGGAATGAGTGAGCGTGAGAGTGAATGAGTGAGCGTGAGAGTGAATCAGTGAGCGGGAGAGTGAATGATTGAGCGTGAGAGTGAATGAGTGGGCGTGTGAGTAAATGAGTGAGCGTGAGAGTGAATGAGTGAGCGGCAGAGTGAATGAGTGAGCGGGACAGTGAATGAGTGAGCGTGAGAGTGAATGAGTGAGCGTGAGAGTGAATGAGTGAGAGTGAATGAGTGAGCGGGAGAGTGAATGATTGAATGGGAGAGTGAATGAGTGAGCGGGAGAGTGAATGAGTGAGCGGGAGAGACAGAATGAGTGAGCGTGAGAGTGAATGAGTGAGCGTGAGAGTGAATGAGTGAGCGGGAGAGTGAATGAGTGAGAGTGTGTGTGTGAGAGTGAATGAGTGAGAGTGAGAGTGAATGAGAGAGAGAGAGAGAGAGTGTGGTGTGTGTGTGTGTGTGTGTGTGTGTGTGTGTGGGAAGCGCTGGCATCACTACTTTTACGTCACATACTTTTATGTACACATTTTTCTCCATGTTTAGCCTTGTTTATGTTTACATCATTCATTTCACATTGTTTATTTTTCTTCCTATGTAAATGTATAATGCTCTTGATGAACGAAAGACGAGTGATTGGAATGGCCGAATGTAAGACGGGCCTGCGCGCCCAATTTGTGACCCTAATAAAGTTGATTTGATTTGATTTGATTTTTAGGTTGGTTGCAATGGATTTCCAACACTTTCTGTCTCTCGCCTTGACTGTACATTCTGTCAGGCTGCTGTTCATAATCTCTTAATGTTATCTTCCCACTTGTTCAATCAGGTGCCATCTCCACAATGAAGGTTGGCTGCAATGGGTTTCCAACACTTTCTGTCTCTCACCTTGATTGTACATTCTGTCAGACTGCTGTTCGTCCATCTCTTGATGTTATCTTCCCACTTGTATCATTTGCCTCTTGCTCACTTGCCTTCAACATTACCATCCAATATGGTTTTTATAAAAGTGTTATGTTTTTTAATGTTTCTAAAATATTTCATTTACCTCTTTATTTCTTTCTTTCATCAACTCTCTAGTCATTCCCAGATTTTCTAGAACCTCTGTATTTGATTGTTTTGGTTTCTATGAGATACAACATATTCTTCTGTATATCCACATCTACAGCACATCTACAGGACCTCGATTTCGGTTTTCTAATTGCTTGTTTATTTTCTTTGATACAAGATGTCTTATGTAACTGAAAGGTGAACTAATTTAACTGAAAGACAAATGAGTTTATTTGAAAACAGAAAGTTTGATGCACGTCCTTTAAAGGATGTCACAGCCAACCCCAGCATTTATTGGCTGTTTGTAATTTCTAGGCAAATTTACGTTCAGTATTTTGTCGTTGCTTTCTGAACGATCAATGCCTCATACCATTAAAATTAAAACAAAGTGGTCTGCTTCCAAATCACTCTCGTCTTGGCATGTGGGGAAATTGTAAAACTGTGTTTCACTAACCCTTGAGCCGCAGATACCGACAGTTGAACTGAAAGGTGAACAAATTTAATTGAAAGATGAACAAAGTTAACTGAAAAATGAACAAATTTAACTGAATAGTGGAGAAAATTAACTGAAAGGTGAACAAATTTAACTGAAAGGTGAACAAATTTAACTGAAAAGAGAACAAATTTAATGGAAAGGAGAACTTTTTTAACTGCAAGATTAACTATTTTTAATGAAAGGTAAAAAAAAAATGTAATTTGAAAAATGAACAAATTTAACTGAAAGTATATAAAAAACGACTGGCAAGAAAAGGTCCACCAGAGAGATGAATGGAGACGGATTGTATCTGCAGTAAAGAACCTCAATGGCTCGGAACGCTGAAGAAGAAGAAGAAGATATAAATTTAATGTAACTGAAAATGTGCAAGTAAGCATGAAATGGGAGCTGTGACAGCATGCACACCAATGACCAGGGCATTGAAGCACTGGATCTATACAACAGGCGACAAAACAGGAACAATGTCAGGTGACAGAACATGAACAACAACAGGTAACACAACAGGAATAACAACAGGTGACAAAACAGGAAAGAAAACAGGTGACAAAACAAGAACAACAACAGGTGACAAACAGGAACAACAGATGACAAAACAGGAACAACACCAGATGACAAAACAGGAACAACACCAGATGACAAAACAGGAACAACACCAGATGACAAAACAGGAACAACACCAGATGACAAAACAGGAACAACAGATGACAAAACAGGAACAACAACAGGTGACAATACAGGAACAACAGATGACAAAATAGGAACAACACATGACAAAACAGGAACAACACCAGATGACAAAACAGGAACAACAGATGACAAAACAGGAACAACAACAAGTGACAAAATTGGAACAACACCAGGTGATAAAACAGGAATAACACCAGGTGATAATACAAGAACAACAACAAGTGACAATACAGGAACAACAAGTGATGATACAGGAACAACAACAAGTGACATACAGGAACAACAAGTGACAAAACACGAACAACAACAGGTGACAAAACATGAACAACACCAGGTGACAATACAGGAACAACAACAAGTGACAATACAGGAACAAAAAGTGACAATGTGGGAACAACACCAGTCGACAATACAAGAACAACAACAAGTGACAATACAGAAACAAAAAGTGACAATGCGGGAACAACACCATGTGACAATAAAGGAACAACAACAAGTGACAATACAGGAACAACAAGAGATGACAAAACAGGAACAAAGGAACAACAAGAGATGACAACACAGTAGCGACAACAGGTGACAATACAGGAACAATAAACAACAAGTGACAATACAGGAACAATACCATGTACAATGGATATTACAGCTAAAGTTGTCTACCAGCCCCAAAGACCACCCTCCTCAGTTGCCACTTATGACATGCATGGTAGATGACATTGCTGCTGTCCTTTGCTTCCCTAGAGAAAGGACCCTGATTACACATGGGCCCAAGACAACCTTGGATGTGGTCTACATTGTAACATAAGGAACCCATTACATGTGAGATGAAATACTTGAGAAAAGAAGTCCATTGACTGGAAGAGAAGAGTAGACATGACGACTTTAGAAATATCACAGGCATAAGGCACTACATTAAATTTGTTAAAGTATAAAAACATTTAAATTTAGACCGATGGTTGGTACTATTGTTGGGGTCTGAAATGTTGGGACTTCGCATATTCTAGATAATGGGATAATGAAGTGGTGTGACCAACAAACCAAGCACAAACATTAAATTTATGATGAGATATTACATAATTAGCCAGGTAACATACCATGTGCAACTGTGTAGTCTCGAGTGCCAGATGGCAAACCATAAACACGTGTTTTCTCTGGCAAAACGAATCCTCTTGTCTTAGCACAGCCCATTTTGTTCTGACAATTGTACAAATAATAATAAGAGTAGTAGTAGTAGTAGTTGTAGTAGTAGTAGTAGTAGTAGTAGTAGTAGTAGTAGTAGTAGTAGTAGTAGTAGTAGTAGTAGTAGTATCAGTAGTATCAGTAGTAGTAGTGGTGTTGTATTAGTTGTGGTAATAATAGTAATGGCGGTGGCAGTAGTAGTAGTGATGGTAGCAAGTTGTAACAAGTGAATGGGTAAATAAAGTTGGTAAAGTGGTGAATTTAAAGTGACGTATAAAAACAATATATTATAAATTTTTTTTTGCACATTCTTTATTAAAGATATCTGATATCTGTTTTGATTTTGTTTACAACTCGTTAAGATAACAAAAGAACCAACATCATGAAACTGAGTGTAGTGTACAACAGTACATACAGAAATCTGTATTAATAATCTGTTATGAAGAAGTAGCTATACAGAGATACTAGATACTATCTCAGATAGTAATTATTATTATTATCACCAATGTTGTTGTTATGTTGCATATCCCTTACAGGACGTTGCAGTATCACCAATGAATGATATTGATAACAATTTAAAAGTCGGCGTGTGATGTTTTAATATTTAATTAATTAAATTTACCCTCAAGTGAAGCTCATTTCGAAGCATGGTTTTCCGTTTATCGCCTAGAGCACCGGTTGCCGTGTAGTCAAACGGTCCTTCACTTTGTGTGGTCATTTTTTTCTCGATTTTACTACAAAATTAAGCATCAATGACACTGCGAACGGGCTTAGATTTAGACATTACCTCTATATCAACCATACAAAAACAAAAACATTCGTGGTGTCTTATTTCGTAACCTTGGTTACACTTCCTACGCATGCGCAGTTGCTTATTTTAACCAAAGGGGAATAATTATGGTTTCAAAAAAAATCTTATTTGAATATTATATGATTGTTTCCCTTAGACTAGAAAATATCAATTGAGGAATATTTTAGCCATTTCATAAATAAACATTCATGTTATTATTTTCTCGCATAGTAGTAGAAGAGAGAAGTACTCAAGTAGAGAATAGAGAAAAGACTAGATAACCTAAAAATAAAAGAAAGCTATAATTACCTACCGGGGTTTGAATATGTCATATTGAATGTCTGTGTTTTTTTTATGCGTTCGCTAGCTTTGAAATCAAGCCCACACGTTCCGATACTTCTAGTGTTAAAAAGTTAGTTGCATATCCTTTTACAGGATGTCTTAGTCAACATCAGCATTTTTTGTTGTTGTGATCTCTTGGCAAGTTTACGTTCAGTAATTTGCCATTGTTTTCTGAACGACCAGCACCCATATCATTTCGTAAAAAACCAATGCAAGACGGTTTGCTGCCAAATCGTCTGCAGCTGTGTTTCAAACGTGGCTAAGTGGAATTACGAACTGTATCCGTAACGATATCGCCACGGAGCCGGCACTTCCAGTGTACTAGACTTAATTTTTTTTTTTAGTGTGGAATAGCTTTCTCTATCACCAGTGTCCCTCGCCATCAGGCGAACTCATTTCGATTTCAGAGGTACTTGTAAGTCACGTCCCCATGTCAAGGACGAGAAGTCAACATTTTAGTCCAACTGACCGGTATAAGGGTTGAACCCTCTACCTCGGCATCAGCACACCGGATGTTTAAGAAAGAGAGGTCTTATCAATTTGGCCATGCTCACCTCCGTAAAATCCAAATGATGACAGCGCCTCGCTGCAGGACCAAGTGTACATCGACGAATGACCAGATAGACACCTAAGGGGTCTCCTCTATTTCCTAGTTCTTTCTTTTATCTCTATTATCGCCTAACAATATATGTGTGTTTATTTGTTTCCCTTATAAAGTATAAATAAGTGGGAAATCTTGCCAAAAAAAAAAAAAAGTTGTGGATACCTCTTCACAAAGCTCACCATCATCATCAACATCCAGTGCCTTGCCCGAGGACGACCACGTCTCTCCACAAATTGCAATATCCGACGGCCTGGATCAGTTCGTGTGTTGACTCTCTTCCGTGACATGCCACACGACCGTCAAGCATTTTCTCAGGCTGTCTTCAAGAAGCTCATCATCATCCAGTGCCTTGCCGGCTGGCGATGGCGATCATGCTTCTCCACAAATTGCGATCTCCGATGGCATAGATCAACTCATGTGACACAAGACTGTCAAGCATTTTCTCAGGCTGTCTTCAAGAAAATTCGGTTCGATAAAACATCTATTTTTATCCTATTATAAATGTGGAGACGCATTGGCGCAGCTTAGCAGCCCAGAGTTCGAATCCCAGTCGAGATGGAGTTTTAAAATACGAAGAGGCTTCAAATGAAAACCTTAAAAGTGTGATATAAATTACAATAACCATACCATTGTCTTGTAACATGTCAAAATTGTTGTTAAGGATGTCAAGAGTGCAGACGAACACTGTAACGTTATAAGGACAGTTTAAAGATGGCCGCCCCACTTTTGACATGCATCAAAGAGTAGCAGCGTTCTGTTATCCGTGTTTTGATCAGTGTAGGGGTGACACCTATAGAAATTCATCAGATTCAAGAGATCAACGAATTTCTGTTACCAGCCAGAAGGAAAGATGCCAAATCTGTCTAGAAGAAGGACATTCTCCAGTACACGGTGTTGCAACAGATACTTGTACACAAAACTAACAAGCTGTCACAGCGTACAAATTTGTATAGCAACATGTGAACACAGGATGCGAGGCAAGTAACGTCCTTCAACTGTCCCAGTGAACATTCAACACTTCTTTCTGTTAGCAGCAGTCCTGTTTCCAGAAAATCGTCACCTTGTGTTCCCACTAATGCCCAGTCATTGACTACACTTATGCCAACATTATCAGCAGAACTAATGTCGTCATTACCTGGTTTGTCACAGAGGAACGTGGCAAGACAGCGAACAAATGGAGGTGTGCCTTGGTGAACATCAGAGCTGTCTATCACTAGCGGGATCTTGGCATCCGCTAGATAGCATGGGAAATCCATTCAATTGACTTTCATGTGGGGGATGAAGACGCAGCACAGTAAGCAAGTAGCCTTCAAGTCATACTCATTGTGTCTGGCACAACTCTACAACAGGATTTGCTCTGGAATTACCATTGTCATGGTTTTGTGTCAGTACTACAGAGCTCAATGTGTGAAGTACAGTGACAGTTCTGTTTCCAACAGCGACACAGCAATTTTGTAAACATGGATGGGTTGGACAAAGATGTATGCTCCAATGTCATTATAGTGACATCTGTGACCCTGAGGGTGGAAGCTTCTCTTCTGGTGTCCCATGTGAGACGGGTTAGTTTGGTCCTGGGTGTCGGTTTGTGAATGAGGCGACCACAGAATGATGCCACTGGTCATTATGATTTAAGGAAACACGTCTTGCACTGAGGTTGTCAAATCCACACAGGACAATATGGTTTAGGATGTATTTGAAATATATCAGTCCGTTTGTGCGCTTCATAGTAGCACGGGATAACTCAGGGAACATATGTAGAAACACGACTGTATTACTTGTGGATGTCAACGCAGTGGCATCATCCATGACAAGATCACTATTGAGGGAGCTATGGCTGCAGACTTGTGTACCCTGTATGTCATTGGAGATAGATATGTAGCCTTAAAGCAGCGTTCAGTGCTGGTATCAGATGACTACTCAACGTGTTGTCACTTGCCAATGGCTGTGGATGGAGACTCAGGCAGTAATGACCGCACATTCAGCCATACATGGCCATATTTCCATAGCGGCGGGTGGAAGCTGCCATTTACTGCTCCATATGTGCTGCACAGAGTGGTCAAAGAACTTTGAATTTGAAATGCAACGCTTGGGTGGGTTTATACTAATTACCTTCAGTAATGATGATACTGAAACCTGGAGTACAACGAAAGGAGACGAAGCCTTGTTACAAACCTTTGAGAACAAAATTTTAAGACGCATCTTTGGACCCATTAGGGATACACAAAGTGGAGAGTGGAAAAGAAGAAGTAACAAAGACATTTATGATCTGTTTAAGTCTCCGCTAATCACTGGTATCATGAAGGCTAATAGACTACAATGGCTGGGGCATATAGAAAGAATGGAAGATAATAGGGAAACGAAACTCGCTTACACTCAGGAAATAAATGACCGTAGACCCCGAGGTAGACCAAGAAGACGGTGGAGAGATAATACATGTACAGACCTACAAGCACTTGGAATCAACGACTGGCAAGAGAAGGTCCACCAGAGAGACGAATGGAGACGGATTGTATTTGCAGCAAAGAACCTCAATGGCTCGGAAAGCTGAAGAAGAAGAAGAATGATGATACACTTCTGGATATGTACACAGACCCAAAGAAACGCCCGAATGTCGATTATATTCCCCTGATGTCAAACGGTGCTGTGAATAGTCTGCTAAGTCAGGCGCGAAGCTTTAACTCATGGGTGGTATGATTGCGTAGTTCACTTGTGTGAGGTGCCAGCTTACAGCCACGGAAGAGCTGATGCTGTTGCTACTAAGACTGCAGACAACAAAGGTGAGAAAGGTGGATGCTTTGGGGTGAAGGATGGTAGAGGACTTAATGCTTTGAGGGAGACAGCAGCAACCGGGGTAGAGCAGAGGATGCTTTACGGGCTCTTTCAGCAGTTAATAATTTCTGTCATTGAGTATGGTTTGGGGCTGCTGACAGTATCAAAGAGCCAGCTTGAAAAGTTGGAGCGCAAACAAAATGCGGCCATGTGGGTGATTCTGGGGTGCACAAAGAACACACCAATTATATGCATGAAGCATATCCTGGCGCTATCAACAATGACGGATAGGCATAGGATTCTTCAGGCCAAATGGTACCTGAGAGTTGCCGCAGATAGGGATCATCTCCTGCATGAAGCCATGGGTATGGTCTGGGGTCATAGACTACAACGAGGCAGGTCCTGGCTGGCACAGGCAGAAATATCTATACGTCTGGTGTGTAATCTAGAGACCATCAATCGTGGAAGAGAGTGGGTGGAAGTACCGGATGACATGGCGGACTGGCACAATGTAATAGTAACACTGGGTGGTGAGTGCAGAGAATGGGCAGCGGGCCGCAGAGTTTGAGGTGCAGCAACTGATCCAGAGTAACACACATCAAGGTGACATAGTGATCTATACTGATGGTTCAGTGGTGAGAAACAGACGGAGTGATTGGGGTTTCATTGCAAAAGCTAATGGACGAGTCTTGAAAAAGGAGAGTCTGGCATTGAGGCTACGACCTCCAGCATGAGAATGGAGGTGGAAGCAGTCACAGCGGCATTCCGTTGGGTATAGGAGACAACTGAAAAACAATATTTTCATCGCGTACTCAAGGGATATGCTTAGTAAGGTGGAGAAAGGAATGATTTGTGTTGAATGGCTCAGCTCCGTTCAGAGGTCACAGATTGGGAGAATTGTAAGGATTGTTTGCCCGGCGGGGGTGAATGAATAGGCTAACAGACTGGCAGGGATTGCACCTCTTGGTGGTAGATTACCTATGGACTAGGGAGAGATGGTTGTGCGCCTGTGGGACCAGGTGGAGAAGGTGGAGGAACAGATTGAGAACCTGTATGTGGAAAGGATGAGATTGCGGGGGATCGGCAGGAGTTCTGGTAGAATCTCAAAACTGAGAGGGAAGACCAGGAGAACTTTCAATCAGATAGCGGTGTGAACGATTAGTAGTGTGACTCTTCGCTGGTTGTTAAACGAGGGGACGGAGCGCGTATGGGAATGTCCTCAGTGCAATGATGTCGGTTCTTAACTCAACTCAACAACTCAACTCAACACAACAACTCAACTCAACAACTCAACAACTCAACCCAGTAGATCTACAGACACGGTAGTCAGTTTTTGGCTACCCCAGTCACTGGGCAGCAAGTAATCATTTAAATAAAACAAACGCATCTAAATATCAGATTACAGACAGGAATGAAGAGTCGTGATCGCCGAAGTTCGCTACAGATCTGGCAGAAGAAGAAGAAGAAGAAGAAGAAGAAGAAGAAGAAGAAGAAGAAGAAGAAGAAGAAGAAGAAGAAGAAGAAGAAGAAGAAGAGGAAGAGGAAGAGGAAGAAGAAGAAGAAGAAGAAGAAGAAGAAGAAGAAGAAGAAGAAGAAGAAGAAGAAGAAGAAGAAGAAGAAGAAGAAGAAGAAGAAGAAGAAGAAGAAGAAGTTGGATTGTACTATTTGCACGGGAATCACTTCAAGCACCAAACCAAACCACTGCTGGACGTCCAACATCCACAGCTGCGCTAGAAGAACCACAGATTCGTTAAATGCAGCAACATGTAATTACATTTACAAGCCTACCGATGTGGTTGATAGTTACAGATCTCCACCCTTTTCCCTTATCTTGTGAGTAGTATTGTAGTAACGTCAGATACTTTTAGATAATTGAACTCTGTACGATTAGTATACGGACTCACCGTTGGCTGTTGAACGCGGGGATGGAGCTCGTATGGGAATGTCCTGAGTGATGCAATGTCGCTTCTTGACTCAACTAACTCATGATATTGGGATTAAATGATTAATGTTTCGTCTCCACAAATTAGAAGATGCATTGAAGAGATTAGAACAGGAATTGCCATGGCGAAGGCAATCATTTGCAAGATGAAAAATATACTGACCAATAAAAAGATGTCAATAACGAAGACACAAACAAAAGACTGCACAATTTATTGCCTGGCATATTTCGCTGCATCTCGTCAGGTACATACTGCAGAATTCACACAACATAAAGTAAAATAACTAGATAAATCCTTCAAGCTGAAATATACACATGTTCGCACAGTAATGTCAGTTGTCTACCACGGTAATTTTAAGCTGACTAACGTGTCTTTCTGTTTGCATAAAATTGGCTTGCATAGATTAACCATTATTGCATAGATTAACCATTATTGCTATATCATCTCTTCTGGAACATCGTCATAACTCTCCGAATTCCGCCTACCAATATGTCGTATGAGATCCTAGGCCAATAAACACTGCCGTTTCATCTACAGCAATCATGTTGGAGAGTTGGTATTTAGAAAAGTCGATGCCATCAACAAAGTACTTGAATGCAAGTGCACTTTTAACAACTTCATTCTAGCTGACCATCTTAAGTAGGGCATATTTTAGGGGTGGGTTTTATATTAAATGCATCCTGAACTATCGTGCTAGGGTTTATTTTAGGGGTTGGTCTTAATTTCGGGAAAAAAAACCACGGTATCTTTTCATACCTAACCTCTCTAGAACCTCTTTAGTTCAGTGGTTTTGTTTGAATGGATACGACATATTCTTCGGTATATCCACATTACCATAGCCTCAATTTGACTTTCTAATTGCTTGTTCAAATCTATCACGCATTATGTAAAAAGATATGGAAATATGGTATATGGCCAAAAGATTGGAAGAGAACTATCTTCATTCCAATACCAAAAAAAGGGCAACCTGAAATTATGCACCAACTATAGAACTGTTGCCCTGATCATTCATGCAAGTAAAATTCTACTAAAAATCATACTGAGAAGACTTCGTAAGAAAATGGAAGAAGAAATTAACGTGGTTCAAGCTGGATTTAGACAAGGAAAAAGAACAAGAGATCACATTCTCAATATGCGTTTAATAATAGAGAAGTGCAGAGAATTTAATGTAAACCTATTCTCATGTTTTTTGGATCATTCAAAGGCATTTGACTGTGTACAACATCAGAAACTTTTGGAAATCATGAGGAATATGGGCTTTCCACCACATGTAATGCAACTCATAAGAATGTTCTATCTAGACCAACAATCAGCGGTTAGAATAGATGGCGAGACATCAGATTGGTTTGACATCAAGCAAGGAGTCCGTCAAGGATGTGTGCTGTCCCCCTATTTGGTTAACCTGTACGCCAGAAATGTAATGAGAAATGTAAGAGATGATATATATAGGGAGCTATATGATTCCCTAAATATCGGTGGTCATGATATACCAGAGATTCGGTATGCTGATGATACAGTATTACTATCCACAACACAGACTGGTATAGAAAACCTAATAGCCTCAACCCAACTGAATACTGAAAATCACAACTTGTATCTCACCATTGCAAAAACAAAGATAATGCATACAGATAAAAAAAAAAACTATGGAGAAAGAAATATATGTTAATGAGGAAAAATTGCAGGTGGTGGAAAATTTTGAATATCTTGAGTCATTGATTACCAACAACGGTGACACAATGAAAGAAATTAAACGACGACTATCAATTGCTCTTCAAAGACTAAAACAAACAGACAGAACTACAAAAATTAGATTTTTAAGAGCATGCATCTTTCCCATTGCAACATACGCCTGTGAGACCTGGACACTTACTAAACAAGCTGAGCATTGAATATAAATGTTATAGACGAGTTCTAAGAATATCTTGGGTAATGAAAAGAACAAATGCATCAATACTTCAAGAGCTGAATATTGAAGAAGGTTGGCTATTAAAACGATAAAACAAAGAAAATTGAAATATTTTGGTCACTTGAAACGTCACGAAAGTTTGGAGAGAATGATAATGGAGGGGTATATGCCTGGGAAGAGAGGGAGAGGCAGGCCAAAGAGAAGATGGGTGCAGGATGTGGCGGATGATCTCCAGATGGGTGTATCGCGCGCGGGACATCTTGCTTATGACCCAGAGGTTTTCCGGAAGGTTGTTATGGGAGCGAGGTTCTGCAATGGACATGCTACTGAATGAATGCATGAATGAATTGCTTGTTCAGTGTTCATTATATGCCCATTTTGAACTGATGTAACATTTAACATTTCTCATTGTTCATGAATTTTTCGTATTTAATAAACTCTATAGGACACGATATGCAGCCTGAAGACTAAAAGTCATGGGATCAATGTTGTATAGTGAGTGAGTAGCACTTTACCGTCTTGACAGACGAAAGTACCTTCTCTGCGGATTGAAATTTGGCCAAAATTCCATCTCACAGTGCCAATATATATATATATATATATATATATATATATATATATATATATATATATATATATATATATATATATATATATATATATATATAAGCCTGTTTAAAAGACCCACTTAATTGCACATCAAAACCAGTCCTTGTGATGACTAAATAACATCAAAACCAGTCCTTGTGAGGACTACAAGAGTTCAAAACCAGTCCTTTTAGAGAAAGCCACGAACACCTGGAAGGCTAATGAATCTTGCAGGTCATCCGCAGGACCTGTTCGCATCAAGACCAACTCAATGCAATAAAGACTGAGATAAAGGTCAGCTTGAACCCCCCAAAAACCCAACCGAACCTGACGAGCTCAAATTGAAGAATATAACACGTCCTGATTAGAACTAACTCGAAATAGAGCAAAGAAAGGCAGGATAATCAAAATTTGCAACAACAACAACAACAACAACAACAATAAACGGGCTCAGTTATAACCGACGCTGTAGAACAGGTTGAACGTGGTAGGATTTTATTTTTTGTTTCGTAAATATCGAACCTTCATTGCATCGGGTTTTATCCCATATGCATCGGTTTCTGTCGGCAGGGTGGCCTGCCGAAAGCGTCGCACAAAACACGAACTCCGTAGCTCCAGCGACGACGCCCAGGAGTCTCCGAGGAAATTGCACCCGTGAACCGAATCGAATCTACAATGTTCAGAGCCTAAGGCAGACGACGTAAACACTTCGCCACGGAGGCAGAAAGCAGAAAGCCCAAGGTGAACACGGTATTAAATATCACAGGTAAAACAACACAAGAATGCATGATCTGCACAAGAAAGGAGGGTGGGGGGGGGGGGTGTTGTTTATTCGTGGCGAAGAAGTCTAGTCGTCTGCCTAGTGTTGTGCAGGTTCTTATTCGGACTGCGTTGTTCTGGAGTTGTAAGTGCAAAAGTGCAACCTGTCAGGATAACTCTAGTGGGTCATCGCTGGAGGTACGGAGTTCCTGATGTGTGTGAAGGAGTCGTCTGGCAACTTGCTTTTCTGTAAAAATGTAGAGAGAGAGAGAGAGAGAGAGAGAGAGAGAGAGAGAGAGAGAGAGAGAGAGAGAGAGAGAGAGAGAGAGAGAGGGACGAATGGGAGAGATAGAGAGAGATAAATATAGAGAGAGAGACAGAGAGATAGAGAGAGTGACAGGGAGATAGAGAGAGGGAGAGAGGACGGATGGGAAAGGTAGAGAGATAAATATAGAGAGAGATAGAGAGAGTGATAGAGATATAGAGAGACAGGGAGAGAACGGACGGATGGGAGAGGTAGAGAGATAAATATAGAGAGAGACAGAGAGATAGAGAGTGGCAGCGAGATAGAGAGAGGGAGAGAGAGAGAGAGACAGGGAAAGACAGAACGAACCAACGAACAAACTTCATATTCAAAGGATTAAGAATTGGGAGAGACAGAGAGAGACAGATATAGAGACACACACATAAAGACAGAGAGACAGAGATAGAGAGATACAAGAGAAAGAAAGAATGACATAGAGAGAGAGAGACAGCGAGAGACAGAGAGAGACAGAGAGAGAAGAGAGATAGAGAGACAGAGAGATAGAAAAACAGAGAGACAGATAGTGGTAGAGCGGCACTGAGAAATAGAGAGACAGAGAGAGATAGAGAGAAAAAGAGTGATAGAGAGACAGGGGATCCTATCGCATTTAACAATGCATTATCTGAAATAAGAATACACACTATATATCAAAATTATAATCCTCAAATGCTTAACAGATTATTACTGGTATAAATACAAAAACAACAATAGCTTAATCTTATTGGCTTGTGGTAAAAGGCAGAAGATCCCGGCTACAAGTTACCAACGTTAAAAGATAACAACAGGGGTAGGCCTTAAAGCAATTGCCTTGGCAAAATTGTTTGTGGTGGAAATCCTACACACGACCTGGTAGAACCCGCTGTCTTGGATGGATTTTGTCTAAAAGAACAGTCAACCTGACACGCGTGCACGAAGAAGAAGAAGAAGAAGAAGAAGAAGAAGAAGAAGAAGAAGAAGAAGAAGAAGAAGAAGAAGAAGAAGAAGAAGGAGGAGGAGGAGGAGGAGGAGGAGGAGGAGGAGAAGGAGGAGGAGGATAAGAAGAAGAAGAAGAAGAAGGACAGATTCCACCTTGGGTTTTAAAAAAAAAGTCGAAATATGTTTTAATGGATTCTCTATGAAAATAATATTACATTAGCTAAAAGCTGCGGCATGATATTAATTTCGGTGTTTCATGTACATATTTCCAGACAACCTCAATGAAGACATTCCCCAGAAAGTTTAAGGTGTTCATATACTTTGGGTAAGGACCGGAGACCACAGATGTGAAATGGTTATACGTTAGATCAGGCAGTGTCCCAATCAAAGCCAGCTGTTTTCTACCTAACACCATCCACGCTAACAGATCTCTGTGATTGCACGCTACAATGGCTGACGGCACTTTTGCTGACGTCACGATGTCCTTTCTATTGTTCTTGGGAGACTTCATCTACTCATCTACTATGGAGATAGCTGTCATTCAGTTGGAGTTCTTCAAAGATGTGATAGAGAAGCTCATCCAGCTAGCCCGATGAACTGTTTATTGCAGTAGTGTGCGATATTTCATACATATTGCCGTTTTGGGGGACCAAGATTTGGTAGCTGTATAATGGCCAGAATTGTTTGAAGGCTTTGACTGAAAGTACTGCATGTGCGATTGATAATGCAGTCACTACAGTTTTTATGTAAGTGCCAACCATTGAACTAATCACTAAAATGTTCTTATATACGTGCCAATCGGTGAACTAGTCAAAACAATTTTCTTATATAAATTCCAAACGGTGAACAATTCACTAACATGTTATAAAAGTTTCAATCCGTGAACTAGTCACTAAAATGTTTTTTTATATAAGTGCCAGTCGGTGATCTAGTCACTACAATGTTCTTATATGCGTGCCAATCGGTGAACTAGCCACTACAACTTTCTTATGTAAATTCCAAAACGATGAACTAAAATGCTCTTATATAAGTTCCAAAACTGTGAACTAGTCAATACAATGTTCTTAAATAAGTGCCACCGCAGAAATCATATGTGTCGGCCGAAAGGCGCAAGTATCGCAGCTCTGCTGTCAGGCACACCGCAAGCATATCCGGAATGAAAAAAAAAAAAAAAAAATACCACATGAACGTAGAAGTAGAAGAAATAAGTGCCAATAGGTGAACTACATAATTAATATATAATAATTATTAGCAATGTATGCGTGCTTTGTCAAACTTAAGTGATATCAAACAACGAACCTGCAACATTGAAACCCTTCTGAGTCATTCATTATTTAAATGTTTACCTCGTCGGTGTTTTTTGTTTTGTTTAATCTTTTAAGATTTACAGATGCGCCAAATCTAGTTATACTGGCATTATACTGGCATAATTTGATATGATTTCATTATCTGCCGGTCAGGATGTGGCTACATAATTATTTGGTTGTAATCGGATAAAAACTTCTGGTTAATGTATATAAAGCAGGCGTGGCAAGTTGCCACATTGCATGAGTGGTGTTTACAGAAATTGTATTTTGGCGCAAGTTGGTAGTCGAGAACGCATCAAGATGACGACCGGAGAGGATGATAACAAACGTAACAAAAACAGCAACTTATGCTAGACATGACGCTAACCGTGGCGCCGATAATAATAATTAAGTTGCATGTCCTTTACAGGACGTAGCAGTCAACCCCAGCATTTTCGCTGGTCGTGATTCTGGGGTTGATTGCTACGTCCTGTAAAGGACGCCGATAACCAAACAGAAATCTAGCGCTTGATTAACAGGGTGTATTTTTTATGACTGTGCAGTGGTTGAAAATATTGCCGGTTGACGTTTCATATTTGCCTATTATGCTGCATGAACTTTACAGAGGGTGAATACAAAACTTGGACCGGCAATATTATCAAACACTGCACAGTCATTAAAAATACACCCAATACTAATATGTTTAAATTTTACCTGACTAAATGCAGGTGATCACCTGCTCTGTCAGTATTTGTTGGTGTTTCTCCGTTAGTCTTCGTGCAATAGAATTATCGATGCAGTCAAAGACGGCTGGAATATCGAGATGCAACTTCAAAACTTATAATATATGAATACGACTCCAAACATATTTGAAGATGGTCTACAAATAATACAGTACACGAAACCGATTACACAACTCACAGACAGACAGGTATCGAAGTCCCTTACATCAGTGCTCCCCAAAGTGGTGATCCACGGACCGGTGCCGGTCCGCGAGCCCTTCTTTGCCGGTCCGCAACGTGAATGCTTTCAACGGCATGAAATCAGTATTAACATCTAGAGAGATTAATAACGCATTAAAAATGAGAATTGTTAAATGTTAAATATATTCAACGCTACTGCATGGCTCGGAAGCCTGGACATTGAACAATCAACTAGAAAGTCGCATAGAAGCCCTGGAGATGTGGATATACAGACGAATATATCGTATTTCATGGAAACAAGAACAATCAAATGCAGAGGTCCTAGAAAAACTGGGAATGAAGAGAGAGTTGATGAAAGAAATAAAGAGGAGACAAGTGAAATATTTTGGCCACGTTAAAAGACATGATACTCTTATAAAAACCATACTGGAAGGCAAGGTTGAGGGCAAGCGAGCAAGAGGTAGACAACGATACAAGTGGGAGGATAACATCAAGAGATGGACAAACATCGGCCTGACAGAATGTACAATCAAGGCAAGAGACAGACGGTGTTGGAGATCCATTGCAGCCAACCTTTATTGCGGAGACGCACCTGATTGATTGATTTGATTGATTGAACGTGAGTTGAAAAAATGAAAGAAAAAAGTAAAAAAATTTCTCCTTCGAGGATTGTTTAGAACTTGTTCATTACTGTCGGTGTATACGAGTATATACACACCTTTACAAGAAGACCTAAATGTAGTTTTAACATTTGAAAAAACAAATTTTGATTTTTAAATCTCTACAATAAAATGTTTAATCATGGAAATGGGACCACCATTAAATAAATCACCGCCATCAAATAATATTATGGAGCAGTATTTAGCGCGCAGGGACAACACCCATAATTACGTTATATCTTATATTTATAATATATTAAAACTAGCTGACCCTGCCCGGCTTCGCCCAGACCCTGGTGGGGAGCATCTCATTTAATTCATATAAGTAGTCATATAAGTTCCCGTTCCCGTTCCCGTTCCCGACTGTCTGTCTGTCTGTCTGTCTGTCTGTCTGTCTGTCTGTCTGTCTGACCCGGCCCGGCATTGCCCAGCTCCTGGTGGGGAGCATCTCATTTAATTCATATAAGTAGTCATATAAGTTCTCGTTCCCGTTACCGACTGTCTGTCTGTCTGTCTGTCTGTCTGTCTGTCTGTCTGACCCGGCCCGGCATTGCCCAGCTCCTGGTGTGGAGCATCTCATTTAATTCATATAAGTAGTCATATAAGTTCCCGTTCCCGACTGTCTATCTGTCTGTCTATCTGTCTGTCTATCTGTCTGCCTGACCCTGCCCGGCTTCGCCCAGTCCCTGGTGGGGAGCATCTCATTTAATTCATATAAGTAGTCATATAAGTTCCCGTTCCCGTTACCGACTATCTGTCTGTCTGTCTGTCTGTCTGTCTGTCTGTCTGTCTGTCTGTCTGTCTGACCCGGCCCGGCATCGCCCAGCTCCTGGTGTGAAGCATCTCATTTAATTTATATAAGTAGTCATATAAGTTCCTGTTCCCGACTGTCTATCTGTCTGTCTGTCTGTCTATCTGTCTGCCTGACCCTGTCCGGCTTCGCCCAGTCCCTGGTGGGGAGCATCTCATTTAATTCATATAAGTAGTCATATAAGTTCTCATTAAATTCATACAACAAAAAAAGTAACTTAAAAGAATGTCCTTCCACACACCATCCATTATTTTTAATGAAAACTCTTTCTAATCACCTGCATGACTACAGTAACTTCTTAAGCAAAAAAAGATGAGTTACAATGTTATGCATTGTGCATTATTTTTATGAAAACTTTAAAAATGCCTTACAGATTGTATCATTATTTATTATAACTCATATGCCGGTACATAACTATGGACAAAGAGTTTATAAATCTTTGAAAACGATGCCACAATATGACTATAAGTTATACAGAAAAGTTATGCCCCTTGAAATAACTTTTACAGAGTTAGGTCCCCTGAAATATATGAAATTATGATGAAAAATGAAAAATGAAATAATATTGGGTAAGCAGGCGATTTCACACTAACAAAATATCACAGTTGGCAGCTCTGGAATGAAAGGAAGGCGTGTAGAAAATTTCATCTCAATCGGATGGGCCGTTCGCGAACGTATAAAGGACAGACGGACATACAGACATACAGACAGACAGACGGAGATCCTTATTTATATATAAGATTAAAACTAGCTGACCCTGCCCGGCTTCGCCCAGACCCTGGTGGGGAGCATCTCATTTAATTCATATAAGTAGTCATATAAGTTCCCGTTCCCGTTCCCGACTGTCTGTCTGTCTGTCTGTCTGTCTGTCTGTCTGACCCGGCCCGGCATTGCCCAGCTCCTGGTGTGGAGCATCTCATTTAATTCATATAAGTAGTCATATAAGTTCCCGTTCCCGACTGTCTATCTGTCTGTCTATCTGTCTGCCTGACCCTGCCCGGCTTCGCCCAGTCCCTGGTGGGGAGCATCTCATTTAATTCATATAAGTAGTCATATAAGTTCCCGTTCCCGTTACCGACTATCTGTCTGTCTGTCTGTCTGTCTGTCTGTCTGTCTGTCTGTCTGACCCGGCCCAGCATCGCCCAGCTCCTGGTGTGAAGCATCTCATTTAATTTATATAAGTAGTCATATAAGTTCCTGTTCCCGACTGTCTATCTGTCTGTTTGTCTGTCTATCTGTCTGCCTGACCCTGTCCGGCTTCGCCCAGTCCCTGGTGGGGAGCATCTCATTTAATTCATATAAGTAGTCATATAAGTTCTCATTAAATTCATACAACAAAAAAAGTAACTTAAAAGAATGTCCTTCCACACACCATCCATTATTTTTAATGAAAACTCTTTCTAATCACCTGCATGACTACAGTAACTTCTTAAGCAAAAAAAGATGAGTTACAATGTTATGCATTGTGCATTATTTTTATGAAAACTTTGAAAATGCCTTACAGATTGTATCATTATTTATTATAACTCATATGCCGGTACATAACTATGGACAAAGAGTTTATAAATCTTTGAAAACGATGCCACAATATGACTATAAGTTATACAGAAAAGTTATGCCCCTTGAAATAACTTTTACAGAGTTAGGTCCCCTGAGATATATGAAATTATGATGAAAAATGAAAAATGAAATAATACTGAGTAAGCAGGCGATTTCACACTAACAAAATATCACAGTTGGCAGCTCTGGAATGAAAGGAAGGCGTGTAGAAAATTTCATCTCAATCGGATCGCGAACGATCGGATACGTTCGCGAACGTATAAAGGACATACATACATACATACATACATACATACATACATACATACATACATACATACATACATACATACATACATACATACATACATACATACATACATACATACATACATACATACATACATACATACATACATACATACATACATACATACATACATACATACATACATACATACATACATACATACAGATGGACGGAGATTGCCTTTTATATATAAGATGTATATTGAGGTCATATAAAATTCCAGATTACAAGGAGAACAATTTATTTTTTTTTATTTTTAACGGCACCGGTCCCTGGTGCAAAAGGAAAATTTTATGTCGGTCCGCGAAAGTGAAAAGTGTGGGAAGCACTGCCTTACATCACTAACACTAACACAGACATCGAAGTCTCTTACATCACGTACACAGCCCACAGCCAGACATCTTAAGGACAGTTTAAAGATGGCCGTCCCACTTTTGACATGTACCAAAGAGGAGCAGCGTTCTGTTATGCGTATGTTTGGCCCGTCATACTGTCATTTACTGCCAATATAGTACCTTGCGGTGTATGGCAGAGGGGTCCTTGAGCCTGAGGAATTAGGTTCGCCTGGCTAGTGCAGTCGCCGCGAACTGTGCAGGTGAGGATTTTCTTTTTGCCCCCCGACAGAAAAAAAAAATCCCACACCTTACCGAGGATTCAAATCCGGGTCTCCCGAAGGAGAATCCGGCGTTATAGCCGCTCGACCAGCCGCTCCTCGGTCAGTGAGAGGGTGAAATCTAATGAAATTCATCGGAGAACGAAGGTCCAGTGTGGTGATGCATGCCTGTCAATCCAGCAAGTGTATGAGTGGAGTTTGTTTGTTTGCATATCCTTTAAAGGACATCGCTGTCAACATCAGCATCTTTCGGCTGTATGTTGATTTCTTGGCAAGATTACGGTCAGTAGTTTGCCATTGCTTTCTGAGCGACCGGCTCACATACCCCGTAAGTTACCGACGCGGCTAGAACCACTACCGATTCTCGCCGTCGTCACGTTACTCACGAGAGTATACGGGATTACGGAGAAAGTCGCTAACGCCTAGGCCCGGGAGACCGGCATGAGTGGAGTAGACAGTTTCAAAGCTTCGTGGCTTCTGCGTCAGACTGGTCATGACCGGGTCAGGTACACCGAGCAATAACCCCAGAGTCGACTGTAACCGTTGAAAGTCTAGTCAGGAAAATCACCGATTGACTGTCAGTGACATTGCCGCACATCTCAACACCAGTCAAGGTTCAGCACACCACATATTATATATAATTGCGTATATTAACCCCCGCCCCCCCCCCCCCAACTCCTAAATAAATAATAATAACAATAAAAATGTTTTTTTTTTTAAAATAAGGTTTTCATTTGAAACACCTTCGTATGTATGTAACAATGCCATTTCATACTTTGCTCATCGTGCCAAAACTGTAAGCAAAGATAATTCTTATCATCTACCATATACAGACCTGAAAATGGCTCGTTAACCCCACTTGAGGACAACTACAGATAATGCAAGTTTCCTTCACTTCTTCTTCTTCTTCTTCTTCTTCTTCTTCTTCTTCTTCTTCTTCTTCTTCTTCTTCTTCTTCTTCTTCTTCTTCTTCTTCAGCGTTCCGAGCCATTGACGTTCTTTGCTGCAGATACAATCCGTCTCCATTCGTCTCTCTGGTTGACCTTCTCTTGCCAGTCGTTGATTCCAAGTGCTTGTAGGTCTGTATATATATATTATCTCTCCTCCGTCTTCTTGGTCTACCTCGGGGTCTACGGTCATTTATTTCCTGAGTGTAAGGAAACAACAAGCTGCCATAAAGATTGATAATGAAGTGGGACAATATCAACCTATTAAGAGAGGTGTTAGGCAGGGATGTGTAATGTCTCCAGATCTTTTTTCCCTATACAGTGAAAATATTTTCAGAAATGTAGAAGACATAAATGGAATCAGCATTGGAGGACGAAACATAAATAACATTAGATATGCAGATGATACAGTATTGATTGCAGACAATGCACAAGATCTACAGCAATTAGTAGACGCAGTTGTTGTACACAGTGAGAGCTGGGGTTGGAATTAAATTGTAAGAAGACACAGGTTATGGTAGTCACTAGGAAGAACGAAGTACCACAATGTAATATACAAGTAAATGGGAATATTCTTCAACAAGTGAATCGGTACAATTATCTCGGAACAGTCATAACATCTAATGGGAGATGCCTTGAAGAGATTAGAACAAGAATCGCCATGGCGAAAGTAGCCTTTAGCAAGATGAAAAACATTCTGACCAATAAAAAGATGTCAATTGAAACGAGAAAAAGAGTCTTGATGGGCTACATATGGCCTGTTCTTTTGTATGGATGTGAAACATGGACAATGTGCAGTCAAGCTGAAAAACATCTGATGGGTGCGGAAATGTGGTTTCTGAGGAAAATGCAAAGAATACCATGGACAGATAGAAAAACCAATGACCAAGTACTACAGGAGACAAATGAAAATCGTAGATTTATTAGAGAAATTAGAAGTAGACAGTCAAAATTTTTTGGACATGTAATGAGAAGAAATGGACTGGAGAACTTAGTGACAGCTGGCAAGATCGAAGGGAACAGACCAAGAGGAAGACCGAGAGGAAAATATCTGGATGGCTTGGCCACATGGCATGGACGAGACAGGAACACTGAGCTGATCCACGACTCTGGTGATCGAGTGAAATGGCGAGTCATGACCGCCCACGCTTTTCGGCATGGCACATGATTGATTGATTGAAGCGAGTATTGTTTCCCTATTATCTTCCATTCTTTCTATATGCCCCAGCCAGGAATTTTATAAACATAGGTTCCTTTTGAAGGTGTGGAGACCACGGAAGTTTACCACTTACCAAAGAGAAGACTGCCCCCTCTATATTTGAAATTGGCAGGCTTGTCCAAGGGACATATTTTTCTGTCGCATCCCATCCCATGCCGGTCTCCCTGGCCCAGAGATTAGCGACTTTTCCCGCAATCCCGTATACTCTCCTGAGTAACGTGACGTGCGCGAGAATCGGTGGCGGTTCTCTATGCGTCGGTAACTTACGGGGTATGTGGGCCTGTCGCTCAGAAAGCAATGACAAACTACTGAGCGTAATCTTGACAAGAAATCAGCAATCAGTTGAAAGATGCTGATGTTGGCAGCGTAAATGTTTTCCATCTTGCAAAAGGCTAACTACTCCATGGCAATTCTTGTTCTAATCCCTTCAAGGCATAACAAATTGTGTGCCCCCCCCAAAAAAAAAACAACAACAACAACAACAACACCACCACCACCACAATCAACAACAACAACATATGTCTTGACCAAGCAAAATGAAAGACGGAAAATCATCTCATCTCATCAGATTCCTCTTGTACATTGCGGTGTCGAGGTGAAGCATAAACAGCGGGAGAGTGCCCGTGTATGGGCTTCATATATCGAGGACCCAATGGTCTCTGTTATTCCCTCTATCCATAGTTGACGCCGCCAGCCTCTTCCTCTGCTTCCATCTGGTCCGTACATCATTGCTTGTTGGTATATACTGTTAGTTGATAATCTAGTTATATGGCCAAACTATTTAATCTGCTGTTTTCTAATAATATCTGATAAAATCTAGCGCTGCTATAACGGCAACTTTAGTCCTGATTACTTCATTTCTGATTTTATTCGGGAATCTCATTTCTGCTGTTGTGATGTTTCTTTTCTCTTTATCTGCCATTGTCCAGGTTTGGAAAATGATAGCTTATAGGTTGTTAATATGATAGTATACATATTGTATTATAGTGCAGTGACAACGAATCGGCGATATGTAAGCCCATGGCTGATACGGGAAGTCGGTTGTGACGATTAATCACCCCATGGCACTTAATCACTTAAGAGGGAATTATAGAACCAAGTGGAAATCAGATCATCCAGGCCAACAGAAAGATGAGGCCTACTGTCCGCTCCACCGAGGGGAACATGTCAGCCTTCAGATGCCTCCCAGGACACAAAAGGCTCAACTAAAAATGTTAAATATAAATTGGGGAACTCTCTGAGGTCATCACGACAATTAATTAATAAATATACAGGTATTGTTTGGCGCTAATAGATGTGTTTATGTGTTTGTTATTTGACCTACGCTGGTTTAATATATGAGCTAATACATTTCTGAAACCTATGGTGCTATGTTAATGGTTGGAGAAGAGTTCTGTCCATGTTCCATGGTTGTGGGATCATGTGGATGATAGACCTGGCCAAAGAAGACACTTTTTTAGGGGTGTCTAGTTGGTCATGCGTCGAAGTACACTTGTTCCTGCAGCGAGACGCTGTCGTCATTTGGAGGTGTCAGGTTCGAATCCCGGTCGGTAATTTTTATGTTGTCTAGTGCTTCCTCTATTCTCCAATTCTTACTCCTACGCCTATGAGCGTCAAACAATCCATCCATCATGTGCCATGACGGTAAGCGTGGGCGGTCATGATTCGCCATTTCACTCGATCACCAGAGGCGTGGATCAGCTCAGTGTTCTTGTCTCTACCATGCCACGTCGTCAAACCATCCAGGTATTACCTCTCTGTCTTCCCCTTGTTCTCTTTCCCTCGATCTTGCCAGTTTTGCCAGTTGTCATCAAGTTTTCCTATTTATTTCTTCTCATAACATGACCAAAAATGGCGACAGTCTACGTCTAATGTCTCTAATCAGTTTACGATTTTCATTTGTTTCTTGTAGGACTTTGTCATTGGTTTTTCTGTCTGTCCATGGTATTCTTTGCATTCTCCTCAGAAACCTCATTTCCACAACCATCAGCTGTTTTTAAGCTTGTCTGCCAAACAATACCTGTATATTTATTAATTAACAAGTTTAATATTAACAATAGCTATTTTATTGATTGCTTTTGGTTCCCTAACATATATCCAACAGTCGACGAGGTTGAAAGGGTAAGAGTGCTCTTGCGTGTAAACTTTCGGTGCGCTGTCGACAGCTTAGCGTGATCGTTTCCCACACCGGCTAGTTAGAGTTCAAGGCTGACTTATCTTTCAGAAAGCAATGGCTAGCTACTAAACTTAAACATATTGAACGTAATCTTGCCTGGAATATCTTTGTCATCAAATCTGTCATCAAAAAAGAGTTATGAGGGAACGTTCTAAACTGTTAATGCTGTTAATGACAGGATTAGTAAATTACGAATAAAAGGTAAATGGAGAAATATAACGATGATTAATGTACTTGCACCTACTGAAGAGAAAGAAGATGACGTTAAAGAAGACTTTTATAATGATCTGGAAGATGTCATAGAAGAAACCCCCAAACAGGTTATCCTGATTGTGCTGGGAGACTTCAATGCAAAAATAGGTAGAGAGCAAACTTATAAAATAGTTGCCGGTATGGAAAGCCTACATACAACGTCAAATGACAATGGATGGAGAGTCTAGAAGCCAAATGACTGCAGATCAGCAGTACCAGACTGCAAAGAAAGGATATAAATAAACAAACTTGGAGATCATGTGACAAGAGAATCTATAATCAAATAGATCACATTTTAATTAACAACAGAAATGCATCAAACATACAAGTTAGAAGTTATTGAAGGAGCTGAGTGCCACAGCGACCACTTCCTCGTTGGAGCAAAATTTAAAATAAAACTTAAGAGAGCTATCTATGCTAAACTACAAAGGTTACACCCAACATATAACAGAGACAAACTACAAGAAAGTACAGTCAAAGAGAAATTTGCAGATGAAATAAAATGTAAACTTGAAATTCTACAAAACCCGTTGGAGGAAAGCGTTGACCAAATTTGGTTGAATATCAAGAATACAATTTAAACTACCGCAGAAGAATGTCTCGGTGTGTTAACCACGCATAGAAAGAACAGATGGTTCAATCAAAAATGTGAAGAAGCAGTCATTAGGAAAAAGAATGCCAGACAATTGTGGTTAAATGACATCAACAACATCCAAAATGAAGAGCAATATAGAACTGAATGTAAAGAGGCTACAAAAATAGTTCGGCAGCAGAAGCGAGAATATATGAGCAATATAATCAAAGATATGGAAACTAATCACCAGAAAAACGAATCCAGAAAGTGTTTTAAAGAACTGAAGTCAATGAAACGAGGGCACCAACTCAACACATATGGTTTAAAAGACAAAAATGGGAATATGATAAATACCAATGAGGAAATGTGTAACACATGGAAAGAGTACTTTGTTGAATTACTAAATTGTGAAGCTCCAAGTAACACTTTCCCACAGGAAGCAGTTTTAACGTGTGAACCACAAACTGAAGCACCTGTTTTTGAAGAAATCCTATATGTAATAACACGACTTAAAAACAATACGGCAATTGGGGCTGATGGAAATGCTGCTGAATTTATAAAGCCAGGTGGCCATGCATTACATACATCTAAAGCTATACGAACTAATAACAAACATCTGGAGGACAGAAGAATTACCCCATGACTGGAAAGAGTCATTATTGATACCTATCTTTAAGAAAGGAGACAAGTTCCAATGTGAAAATTATAGAGGAATATCACTCCTGTCAACAAGCTATAAGATACTATCCACGGTATTACTAAATAGACTAAAACCATATTCAGAAGACATATTAGGTGACTACCAGGCATGTCTCAGACAAAACAGATCAACAACAGATCAGATATTTATTTATCTTATGACAATAGCCGAGAAAAATTGGGAATATAAAAGAGATCTCCATAACATTTTTGTGGATTTTAAAAAGGCTTATGATAGTGTCCATAGGAATAGTCTATGGAATGCTATGCAGGAATTTGGAATACCAAGGAAGTTAATCAACATGACCAGACTATGCATGGAAGATACTTATAATATAGTAACTTATAAAGGCAGGAAATCAGACCCTTTCCAAATAACATCTGGCTTGAAACAGGGTGATGCACTATCGCCGCTCCTTTTCAGTCTGGCGCTAGAGAAAGTTGTAAGGAAGGTAAAGGAGGAATGTGCTATTGGAGGAATATCCAAACTGCTTGGTTATGCAGATGATATAGATATTATAGGGGAAAATGAACAAAAAACATTGGAGATATTGACTCACTTAAAGGAAAAAACTCAACAAATGGGGCTGGTTATCAGCCAAGATAAGACAGAATATATGGTAATTTCAAGTGAAGGAACGGCTAAAAACTCTGGTCACATACACATAGATAATATGACCATTAAAAGAACGGAAACATACAAATACCTGGGTACAATCTTCAACTGCTCCAACATAATAAGGGAAGAAATACAAGCTAGAATCAACTCTGGAAATAAGATATACTATGCGCTACAACATCTGCTAAAATCAAATGCGCTATCTCGTAACACCAAAATCACAATATTCAAAACACTGATCAGACCAGTTGTGCTGTATGGCTCTGAAACCTGGAGTACAACTAAAGGAGACGAAGCCTTGTTACAAACCTTTGAGAACAAAGTCTTAAGACGCATCTTTGGGCCAAATAGGGATACACAAAGTGGAGAGAGGAAAAGAAGAAGCAACAAAGACATTTATGATCTGTTTAAGTCCCCGCTAATCACTGGTATCATGAAGGCTAATAGACTGCAATGGCTGGGGCATATAGAAAGAATGGAAGATAATAGGGAAACAAAACTCGCTTACACTCAGGAAATAAAGGACCGTAGACCCCGAGGTAGACCAAGAAGGCGGTGGAGAGATAATATACATACAGACCTACAAGCACTTGGAATCAGCGACTGGCAAGAAAAGGTCAATCAGAGAGACGAATGGAGACGGCTAGTATCTGCAGTAAAGAACCTCAATGGCTCGGAATGTTGAAGAAGAAGAAGAAGAAGAAGAAGAAGAAGAAGAAGAAGAAGAAGAAGAAGAAGAAGAAGAAGAAGAAGAAGAAGAAGAAGAAGAAGAAGAAGAAGAAGATTTATATATATTAGGGCTGCCGAAGTTAACGATTAATTAATCTATTAATAGTTAATTCATTTTAACGGTTAATTTTATTTTAACGATTAATCGAAAACTTTTCTCCCATCACTTATATAAATGAACCGGATGTCGAAAAATTGTCGGACATTTTAAACATAGTGCCTCAAACACAACCGAGTTGCAAAATTGCACTGAGTCACCATTGTGTAAGCTGCAGCAAGATGTACCAACAAGATGGAACAGTATTTTTATTATGCTACAGAGTCTTCTACAGGCCAGAGAAGCATTAACTGTCTACATGTCAGATGAAAAGAAGCAATACAAAGGTTCAAAACTGTCAGGTTCAGATTGGGAGAAGATTTCGAAATATGTCAAAGTTTTGGACTTATTCTGTTAGACCACGGTCCTGCTTGCCGGTCAAGAATTTGTTTCATGTAGCTGTGTATTGCCACTGCTATCATCGTTGACAAAGCATATGACTGTACACGATGATGATCCGGGCTACATAGCCAAACTTAAGGCAGCATCTATTAATGACTTCAGTGAACGTATAGTTAGATGACAAGTATTGAAATACTAAAGATTGCAACAGCATTTGATCCACGCTACAGATACCTGAAGTGTTTGTCAAAAGATGCAAGAGAACGTACTTGGTCACGTATTGAACAACAAATAGCAGTTGATGTTCATGATGAGCAGATGGAGACTGCTGCAACGAATGATACTGACATTGACAATGAAACTGTATGTGAACCAAATGAAGAAAGTATTAAGCTAATTGAGTCTGACATGGAGAAGAAAGTTGCTGAGTTGGTTGACCCTTTACAATGGTGGAAACTTAATGACATCGATATCCAAAATTGGAATTCTTTGCCAAGACCATTCTGTGCATACCGACTACCTCAGTTCCATGTGAACGATTGTTCAGCTCTGCAGGTTATATTGTTAATAAGACGCGCTCGTCATTTGAACCAAATACTGTCAACACACTCGTCTGTTTGCATAGTTGGTTATTAGATGACATATGAACAAGACAATCCAGTGTTATTTCGATTTTTGCTAAATACGACCATAATATGAGTTATGTGACTATACATATTTTGCTTTAATCGAAATTAACGATTAATTAATCGTTAATTTTTAAAAAAGTTAACTATTAAAGTTAAATTATTCGGTCGCAGCCCTAAGAAAGAAAGAAAGAAAGATAGAAAGATAGATAGATAGATAGATAGATAGATAGATAGATAGATAGATAGATAGATAGATAGATAGATAGATAGATAGATAGATAGATACCCGCTAGGTACTGGGCGAAGCCGGGCGGGGTCAGCTAGTGTGTGTGTGTATATCTATCTATCTATCTATCTATCTATCTATCTATCTATCTATCTATCTATCTATCTATCTATCTATCTATCTATCTATCTATCTATCTATCTATACACACTAGCTGGCCCGGCCCGGCTTCGCCCAGTCAATCGCGGGGATCTATCTATCTATCTATCTATCTATCTATCTATCTATCTATCTATCTATCTATCTATCTATCTATCTATCTATCTATCTATCTATCTATCTATCTATCTATCTGCCTGCCTGCCTGCCTGCTTGCCTACCTACCCCTCTGTCTGTCTGCCTGCCTGCCTGCCCGTCCGTCCGTCCGTCCGTCTCTCCCTGTCTGTCTGTCTGTCTGTCTGTCTGTCTGTCTGTCTGTCTGTCTGTCTAATAATTTATTGGTTGCAGTTAGAAAATTTCGCTTAATACTAGGATTAGGATGAGGAGGAGGAGGAGGGGGAGGAGGAGGAGGGGGAGGAGGGGTTGAGGAAGGGGAGGAGGGGGAAAGGAGGAGGGGGATGAAGAGGAGAGGAAGAGGGGGAGGAAGAGGGGGAGGAGGAGGGGGAGGAGGAGGGTGTGGGGGAGGAGGAGGGTAGTGGGGAGGAGGAGGGGGATGAGGAGAAGGAGGGGATGAGGAGGAGGAGGAGGAGGAAGGGGAGGAGGAGGAGGGGAGGAAGGGGAGGAGGAGGATAAGGAGGGAGGGGGAGGAGGAGGATGAGGAGGGAGGGGGAGGAGGGTGAGGAAGGAGGGGGAGGAGGAGGAGGGGAGGATGAAGGGGGAGGAGGAGGGAGGAAGAGGGGGAGGAGTGTGGGGAGGAGGAGGAGCGGGAGGAGGAGGGCGATGGGATGAGGAAGGGGGAGGAGGGAGGAGGTGGTGGAGGAGGAGGAG
>OY992884.1:88054091-88064091 GCA_963921405.1 Cepaea hortensis | reverse complement strand
TTAAATTTCAATCGATCATGCATTATACTGTATGCTGAACCATGTGAGCATCCTATTGCAGATGCTACAGAGTCTATCGTTACTCGCCTGTCACCTCTAATCATCTCCTCCACCCACTGCATTGATGCTTCTATTGCAATCTCAACAGGACTACCAGATCACATTTCATCAACAATTTTAGAGCGTCCTTGAGAAAATATACACCGCTTTACGGGACAAACATTTGTCAACATAAACAGGAAGCATTTCCTTATGAATGTCCTTTGCACGCAGTCATTTTGCCCACAAAAAACGCACAACAGCACGTCGCCATTTTGATTATGCGCTGCGCATGCGCATGAGACACATAGCGCCACCTGACGAACGGGAATATAAAGTTCGATGTTGCTGTCACCTAATGACACCTGTAGAAAACATAACTACATTTACCTGCCATCCCACAGAACTGTGTGACTTACTTATTTACTCGCCCTCGTATAAAGAAAAGTACCACACTGTAACCTACCACGTGAGCAAGTACAAAGAAAAGTATCACACTGTAACCTACCATTGTAACAAGTCCAAAGAAAAGCATCACACTGTAACCTATCATAGGAACAAGTAAAAAGAAAAGTATCACACAGTAACCTACCACGTGAACAAGTACAAAGAAAAGTATCACACTGTAACCTACCATTGGAACAAGCCCAAAGAAAAGCATCACACTGTAATCTATCGCAGGAACAAGTCCAAAGAAAAGTATCACACTGTAACCTACCATGGTAATGAGTACAAAATGATTTATATAAAAAACACAAAGATGTGTATAGATCCAGCAACGATACAATAAATACACACCTGACTAGGATCTCAAGCCAGGTAAACAAAAAGGAAACAGTGGGAAAATTGGCGATAGTAATATACCCTAACAATGCTACGGTGTCCGCCTCGGACTGTTCCGGGTTCGAATCCCTGCATAGGGCTGGGAACTTTTCCAAGACCCACTCGTATTTAATCCTTTATTTCTGCGCTCGCACACTTTAAGCTCAAGCGTAGTCCATACATGTGCTATTATGTCTAGTGCACGGGACTGATTTTTGAGTGCGGGTTAACTTTCCCTATTACCCGTGTCCCTCGCCATCAGGTGAACCCACTCTGACTTCTGAGGTACTTGTAATTTACGCCCACAAGTCAAGGACGAGAAGTCAACATTTTAGTCCAAATGACCGGTGTAGGGGTTGAACCAGCTTCCTCGGCATCAGCACACCGGAAGTGTATCCGTTCAGCCATGCTGTATCTAATATCACTCGACCCCTGATCTCTTGAGTATTAGATCGGACACCTAGCCTTCTCTGATAATGGAGAAAAACAGGAGTTCATGAGTGCAAGCCGTGCATCCTACATATCCCTCGGCAGTTGGAAATTGCAAAGTGTAGGCCGGGAATCGCAGCCCTGACAAAATTGCAAAGAAAAGAAAACCTACTCTTGGGTAGATAGAGCCCGTTACATGTGGTGAAATCTGTATAAAGGAGGTGAACCTTGCACAGATTCATCTCTAAGTCAGACACACTGACCTGTGAGCTCCATAACTAGCTGTGTTGCAGTCTCCTAGAACTGGGAAACTGAGAAGAAGCAGAAGAAGAAGAAGAAGAGGAAGAAGAAGAAGAAGAAGAAGAAGAAGAAGAAGAAGAAGAAGAAGAAGAAGAAGAAGAAGAAGAAGAAGAAGAAGAAGAAGAAGAAGAAGAAGAAGAAGAAGAAGAAGAAGAAGAAGAAGAAGAAGATATAAGAAGGTAGTAATTACTAAGACACCAGGTGCTGTGTCAAAAGAGTTAACGAACGCAGTTCGTAATCCTGCATACCGCGTTCGAAACACAGCTGCAAGCAATTTTCAAAGTAGACACCCTTGCGTTGATGTTCATACAATGGTATGGGTGCCGATCGTTCAGAAAGCAATGGTAAACTACTGAACGTAAACTTGTTAAGAAACTTTAGGGGTGTCCTCTATTCCCTACTTCTTTCTTTTATTTCTATTAACGCCAAACAATACATTTGTGTTTATTTATTTCCCTTATAATGTATAAATAAGTGGGAAATCTTGTAAAAAAGAAGTTGTGGATACCTCTTCAAAAAGCTCACCATCATCATCAACATCCGGTGCCTTGCCAGTTGGGAGGACGATCACGTCTCTCCACAAAGTGCGATCTCCGACGGCCTGGATCAATTCATGTGTTGACTCCCCTCCGTGCCATGCCACAAGACCGTTAAGCATTTTCTCACGCTGTCTTCAAGAAGCTCATCCTCATCCAGTGCCTTGCCGGCTGGCGATGGCGATCATGCTTCTCCACAAAGTGCGATCTCCGATGGCATGGATCAACTCTTGTGTTGACTCTTCCGTGCCATGACACAAGACTGTCAAGCATTTTCTCAGGCTGTCTTCAAAAAAATTCCGTTCGATAAAACATACATTTTTTATCTATATATATAAAATGCAATGTCTGTCTGTCTGTAAGTTATTTATGTGTTCGCGAACGGTCCATCCGATTGAGATGAAATTTTCTACACGTGTTCTTATCATTCCCGTGCAGCCAACTGTCATAGTTTGTTAGTTTACAAACAGCTATTTACGTAATAAAATTAAATTTTGTTATTACATTATAATTTACATATAGCGAGGGGACTTAACTTAAGAACAGTTATATCAAGAGACATAACTTTTAGTAGCATTGCTATATATTTTATATATAATTGTTGCATTGTTATCAATTGACTACACAAAGGCTTTCGATAAAGTGAGACATGTCAACATGATAAGGATGCTTGAAGATCTACAAATTGATGGAAAAGACCTTAGACTTGTAAAAAACACATATTGGAAACAACAAGCTGCCATAAGAGTTGATAATAAAGTAAGCCAATATCAGTCTATTAAGAGAGGTATGAGACAGGGATGTGTAATGTCTCCAGATCTGTTTTCCCTGTACAGTGAAAGTATTTTCAGAAATATTGAAGATATGGAAGGAATCAACATTGGGGGACGATGCATCAATAACATTAGATATGCAGATGATACAGTCTTGATTGCAGACAATGAACAGGACCTGCAAAATTTAGTAGATGCGGTTGTTACACACAGTGAACAACTAGGGTTAGAATTAAATTGTAAAAAGACACAGATTATGGTCGTCACTAGGAAGAACGAAATACCACAATGTAATATACAAGTAAATGGGAATATTCTTCAACAAGTGAATAGGTACAATTATCTCGGAACAGTAATAACATCTGATGGAAGATGCCTTGAAGAGATTAGAACAAGAATCGCCATGGCAAAAGTAGCCTTTAGCAAGATGAAACACATACTGACCAATAAAAAGATGTCAATTGAAACGAGAAAAAGAGTGTTGAGATGCTACATAGAACCTGTACTTGTATATGGATGTGAAGCTTGGACAATGAGCAGTCAGGCTGAAAAACATCCGATGGCTGTAGAAATGTGGTTTCTGAGGAAAATGCAAAGAATGCCATGGACAGCCAGAAAGACCAATGAACAAGTCCTTCAAGAAACAAATGAAGATCGTAAACTGATTAGTGACATTAGACGTAGACAGTCAAAATATTTTGGGCATGTTATGAGAAAAAATGATTTGGAGAACTTGGTGACAACTGGTAAGATCGAGGGGAACAGACCAAGTGGAAGACCTAGAAGCAAGTACCTGGATGGCTTGGCCTTGTGGCATGGTCGAGACAGAAACACGGAGCTGATCCACGACTCTGGTGATCGAGTGAGATGGCAGAACATGACCACCCACGCTTACCGGCATGGCACATGATGGATGGATGGATTGTTATCAAAGCTTTATAAAATGTTTGTCTACAGTTATTTACAGGCATATGCGTTATAATATATAGTGATAAAATCTTTAAGGCATTTTTAAAGTGTTCATAAAAATAATGCACCTATTTTAAATACGTGAAAATTTTCTAACTCATCTTTTTATTTCTCTTCGACATCTATACAGTCATCCCAGGTGCTGGGCGAAGCCGGGCCGGGTCAGCTAGTCCTATTATAAATGTGGAGCAGCATTGGCGCAGCTTAGCAGCCCAGAGTTCGAATCCCAGTCGAGATGGAGTTTTAAAATACGAAGGGACTTCAAATGAAAACCTTAAAAGTGTGATATAAATTACAATAACCATACCATTGTCTTGTAACATGTCAAAATTGTTGTTAAGGATGTCAAGAGTGTTATCCACGTGCTATCACAGTGCAGACGAACACGGTAACGTTATAAGGACAGTTTAAAGATGGCCGCCCCACTTTTGACATGCATCAAAGAGTAGCAGCGTTCTGTTATCCGTGTTTTGATCAGTGTAGGGGTGACACCTATAGAAATTCATCAGATTCAAGAGATCAACGAATTTCTGTTACCAGCCAGAAGGAAAGATGCCAAATCTGTCTAGAAGAAGGACATTCTCCAGTACACGGTGTTGCAACAGATACTTGTACACAAAACTAACAAGCTGTCACAGCGTACAAATTTGTATAGCAACATGTGAACACAGGATGCGAGGCAAGTAACGTCCTTCAACTGTCCCAGTGAACATTCAACACTTCTTTCTGTTAGCAGCAGTCCTGTTTCCAGAAAATCGTCACCTTGTGTTCCTACTAATGCCCAGTCATTGACTACACTTATGCCAACATTATCAGCAGAACTAATGTCGTCATTACCTGGTTTGTCACAGAGGAACGTGGCAAGACAGCGAACAAATGGAGGTGTGCCTTGGTGAACATCAGAGCTGTCTATCACTAGCGGGATCTTGGCATCCGCTAGATAGCATGGGAAATCCATTCAATTGACTTTCATGTGGGGGATGAAGACGCAGCACAGTAAGCAAGTAGCCTTCAAGTCATACTCATTGTGTCTGGCACAACTCTACAACAGGATTTGCTCTGGAATTACCATTGTCATGGTGTTGTGTCAGTACTACAGAGCTCAATGTGTGAAGTACAGTGACAGTTCTGTTTCCAACAGCGACACAGCAATTTTGTAAACATGGATGGGTTGGACAAAGATGTATGCTCCAATGTCATTATAGTGACATCTGTGACCCTGAGGGTGGAAGCTTCTCTTCTGGTGTCCCATGTGAGACGGGTTAGTTTGGTCCTGGGTGACGGTTTGTGAATGAGGCGACCACAGAATGATGCCACTGGTCATTATGATTTAAGGAAACACGTCTTGCACTGAGGTTGTCAAATCCACACAGGACAATATGGTTTAGGATGTATTTGAAATACATCAGTCCGTTTGTGCGTTTCATAGTAGCACGGGATAACTCAGGGAACATATGTAGAAACACGACTGTATTACTTGTGGATGTCAACGCAGTGGCATCATCCATGACAAGATCACTATTGAGGGAACTATGGCTGCAGACTTGTGTACCCTGTATGTCATTGGAGATAGATATGTAGCCTTAAAGCAGCGTTCATTGCTGGTATCAGATGACTACTCAACGGCTCCCAATGGCTGTGGATGGAGACTCAGGGAGTAATGACCGCACATTCAGCCATACATGGCCATATTTCCATAGCGGCGGGTGGAAGCTGCCATTTACTGCTCCATATGTGCTGCACAGAGTGGTCATAGAACTTTGAATTTGAAATGCAACGCTTGGGTGGGTTTAGTCTAATTACCCTCGGTACTGATGATACACATCTGGATATGTACACAGACCCAAAGAAACGCCCGAATGTCGATTATATTCCCCTGATGTCAGACGGTGCTGTGAATAGTCTGCTAAGTCATTCGCGAAGCTTTAACTCATAGGTGGTATGATTGCGTAGTTCACTTGTGTGAGGTGCCAGCTTACAGCCACGGAAGAGCTGATGCTGTTGCTACTAAGACTGCAGACAACAAAGGTGAGGAAGGCTGATGCTTTGGGGTGAAGGATGGTAGAGGACTTAATGCTTTGAGGGAGACAGCAGCAACAGGGGTAGATCAGAGGATGCTTTACAGGCTCTTTCAGCAGTTAATAATTTCTATCACTGAGTATGATTTGGGGCTGCTGACGGTATCAAAGAGCCAGCTTGATAAGTTAGAACGCAAACAAAATGCGGCCATGTGGGTGATTCTGGGGTGCACAAAGGACACACCAATTATATGCATGAAGCATATCCTGGCGCTATCAACAATGACGGATAGGCATAGGATTCTTCAGGCCAAATGGTACCTGAGGATTGCCGCAGACAGGGATCACCCCCTGCATGAAGCCATGGGTGTGGCCAAGGGTCATATACTACGATGAGGCAGGTCCTGGGTGGCACAGACAGAAATATCTATACGTTAGGTGTGTGATCTAGAGACCACCAATCGTGTAAAAGTGTGGGTTGAAGTACCGGATGACATGGCGGACTGGCACAATGTAATAGTAACACTGGGTCGTGAGTGCAGAGAATGGGCAGCGGGCCGCAGAGAGATTGAGGTGCAACAACTAATCATGATTATACATATTAAGATGACATAGTGATCTATATGATGGGTCAGTGGTGATAAACAGACGGAGTGATTGGGGTTTCATTGCGAAGGCTAATGGACGAGTCTTGAAAAAGGAGAATCTGGCGTTGAGACTACGACCTCCAGCATGAGAATGGAGGTGGAAGCAGTCACAGCGGCATTCCGTTGGGTATAGGAGACAACTGCAAAACAATATTTTCATCGCGTACTCAAGGAATATGCTTAGTAAGGTGGAGAAAGGAATGTTTTGTGTTGAATGGCTCACCTCCGTTCAGTGGTCACAGATTGGGAGAATTGTAAGGATTGTTTGCCCGGCGGGGGTGAATGAATAGGCTAATAGACTGGCAGGGATTGCACCTCTTGGTGGTAGATTACCTATGGACAATGGGGAGGTGGTCGTGCGCCTGTGGAGAAGGTGGAGGAACAGATTGAGAAACCGTATGTGGAAAGGATGAGATTGCGGGGGGTCGGCAGGAATTCTGGTAGAATCTCAAAACTGAGAGGGAAGACCAGGAGAACTTTCAATCAGATAGCGGTGGGACCTATTAGTAGTGTGACTCTTCGCTGGTTGTTAAACGAGGGGACGGAGCGCGTATGGGAATGTCCTGAGTGCAATGATGTCGGTTCTTAACTCAACTCAACAACTCAACTCAACACAACAACTCAACTCAACTCAACAACTCAACACGGTAGATCTACAGACCCGGCAGTCAGTTTTTGGCTACCCCAGTCACTGGGCAGCAAGTAATCATTTAAATAAAACAAACGCATCTAAACATCAGATGACAGACAGGAATGAAGAGTCGTGATCGCCGATGTTCGCTACAGACCTGGCAGAAGAAGAAAAAGAAGAAGAAGAAGAAGAGGAAGAAGAAGAAGAAGAAGAAGAAGAAGAAGAAGAAGAAGAAGAAGAAGAAGAAGAAGAAGAAGAAGAAGAAGAAGAAGAAGAAGAAGAAGATTTATATATATTAGGGCTGCCGAAGTTAACGATTAATTAATCGATTAATAGTTAATTCTTTTTAACGGTTAATTTTATTTTAACGATTAATCGAAAACTTTTCTCCCATCACTTATACAAATGAACCGGATGTCGAAAAATTGTCGGACATTTTAAACAAAGTGCCTCAAACACAATCGAGTTGCAAAATTGTACTGAGTCACCATTGTGTAAGCTGCAGCAAGATGTACCAACAAGATGAAACAGTATTTTTATTATGCTACAGAGTCTTCTACAGGCCAGAGAAGCATTAACTGTCTACATGTCAGATGAAAAGAAGCAATACAAAGGTTCAAAACTGTCAGGTTCAGATTGGGAGAAGATTTCGAAATATGTCAAAGTTTTGGACTTATTCTGTTAGACCACGGTCCTGCTTGCCGGTCAAGAATTTGTTTCATGTAGCTGTGTATTGCCACTGCTATCATCGTTGACAAAGCATATGACTGTACACGATGATGATCCGGGCTACATAGCCAAATTTAAGGCAGCATCTATTAATGACTTCAGTGAACGTATAGTTAGATGACAAGTATTGAAATACTAAAGATTGCAACAGCATTTGATCCACGCTACAGATACCTGAAGTGTTTGTCAAAAGATGCAAGAGAACGTATTTGGTCACGTATTGAACAACAAATAGCAGTTGATGTTCATGATGAGCAGATGGAGACTGCTGCAACGAATGATACTGACATTGACAATGAAACTGTATGTGAACCAAATGAAGAAAGTATTAAGCTAATTGAGTCTGACATGGAGAAGAAAGTTGCTGAGTTGGTTGATCCTTTACAATGGTGGAAACTTAATGACATCGATATCCAAAATTTGAATTCTTTGCCAAGACCATTCTGTGCATACCGACTACCTCAGTTCCATGTGAACGATTGTTCAGCTCTGCTGGTTATATTGTTAATAAGACGCGCTCGTCATTTGAACCAAATACTGTCAACACACTCGTCTGTTTGCATAGTTGGTTATTAGATGACATATGAACAAGACAATCCAGTGTTATTTCGATTTTTGCTAAATACGACCATAATATGAGTTATGTGACTATACATATTTTGCTTTATCGAAATTAACGATTAATTAATCGTTAATTTTAAAAAAAGTTAACTATTAAAGTTAAATTATTCGGTCTCAGCCCTAAGAAAGAAAGAAAGAAAGAAAGAAAGATAGATAGATAGATAGATAGATAGATAGATAGATAGATAGATAGATAGATAGATAGATAGATAGATAGATAGATAGATAGATAGATAGATAGATAGATAGATAGATAGATAGATAGATAGATAGATACCCGCTAGGTACTGGGCGAAGCCGGGCGGGGTCAGCTAGTGTGTGTGTGTGTATATCTATCTATCTATCTATCTATCTATCTATCTATCTATCTATCTATCTATCTATACACACTAGCTGGCCCGGCCCGGCTTCGCCCAGTCCCTCGCGGGGATCTATCTATCTATCTATCTATCTATCTATCTATCTATCTATCTATCTATCTATCTATCTATCTATCTATCTATCTATCTATCTATCTGCCTGCCTGCCTGCTTGCCTACCTACCCCTCTGTCTGTCTGCCTGCCTGCCTGCCCGTCCGTCCGTCCGTCTCTCCCTCCCTGTCTGTCTGTCTGTCTGTCTAATAATTTATTGGTTGCAGTTAGAAAATTTCGCTTAATACTAGGATTAGGATGAGGAGGAGGAGGAGGGGGAGGAGGAGGAGGGGGAGGAGGGGTAGGGGAGGAGGGGGAAAGGAGGAGGGGGATGAAGAGGAGAGGAAGAGGGGGAGGAAGAGGGGGAGGAGGAGGGGAGGAGGAGGGTGTGGGGGAGGAGGAGGGTAGTGGGGAGGAGGAGGGGATGAGGAGAAGGAGAGGATGAGGAGGAGGAGAAGGAGGAGGAGGAAGGGGAGGAGGAGGGGAGGAAGGGGAGGAGGAGGATGAGGAGGGAGGGGGAGGAGGAGGATGAGGAGGGAGGGGGAGGAGGGTGAGGAAGGAGGGGAGGAGGAGGGAGGGGAGGATGAAGGGGGAGGAGGAGGGAGGAAGAGGGGGAGGAGTGTGGGGAGGAGGAGGAGCGGGAGGAGGAGGGCGATGGGATGAGGAAGGAGGAGGAGGGAGGAGGTGGTGGAGGAGGAGGAGGATGAGGAGGGGGAGGAGAAGGGAGGGGAGGAGAAGGGGGGGGGGGAGGAAGGGGAGGGGGAGGAGGGGAAGGAGGAGGAGGGGGATGAGGGGGAGCAGGAGGAGGGGGAGCAGGAGGGGAAGGATGAGGATGAGGAGGAGGAGGGAGCAGGAGGATGAGCAGGGAGGAGGATGGGAGGAGGAGGGGGAGGATTATAACGCATATACCTGTAGATAACTGTAGCGGAACTGTATTTGAGAAATATGCAACAATTTTACATATATAGCAATGCTATTAAAAGTTATGTCCCCTTGCTATATATAAATTATAATGTAAATTAAAATATTAAATTTTATTAAGTAAATAACTGATTTATTTGGTTGTTTCGGGATT
>OY992884.1:88026591-88044091 GCA_963921405.1 Cepaea hortensis | reverse complement strand
ATCCAGATATATACTTCTTTGCCTTACCCTTGTTCTTTTCCCCCTCAATTTTGCCAGTTGTCACCAAGTTCTCTAGTTTATTGATTCTCATAATGTGTCCAAAAATATGTGACAGTCTACGTCTAATTTCTCTAGTCAGTTTACATTTTCATCTGCTTCTCGTAGGACTTGCTCATTGGTTTTTCTGTCTGTCCATGGTATTCTTTGCATTTTCCACAGAAATAAAAATAATACCACTGTCATTAGATGTTTTTCCCCTGCTCGTTTACTCAGTGTCCATGCTTCACATCCATACAAAGCTACAGGTTCTATGTAACACTTCAATACTTTTACCCCCAGTTTAGGGTACGATAAAGAGTGAAAGCAGAATATATCTCCAAACTAAATAAATGATGTGCTTCGCTTTTCGTCTGTGCTGTGTGGACGCTAACAGAGCGGGGTATTTATGTATTTACCAAAAGAGGAAGCAACCCATATCCGCTACAAACATTTATTACAGAGAACGGGTAGTTTATGTGGTAACCTTAAATCGGAGTCTCCGGGTACATTTAAATCTATCCACGTCCCTGGGACTGGTCTTCAAGTGCATGCGCACTGACAGGCCAGAATGAATGAAAGATCATTAACGAAACAATACACGTGCTTGATACTGGCTACCGGCGCGTGCGCGCTGAGGTAGCGAGACCTCTAGTTGTGTATTTTTCACGTGAGTTTAGTGGTTGTCCGTGATAGCAACTTCATTAAATTTCCTCGCAGGAACTCTTCACAACGCGGGCGAGTTCAAGAAGTGGCTTGCGGAAAGAAAAGAGATCCGTATTTTTAATTGACAAGTCCACACGTTTTTGGTAGGCGACTTCCTGTCATATGATCACTCCTTGAGAGCTGATTGGTCAATCCTGTCCGATGACCCGGAAATGTGAAACATGAGAAGAATATTTAAGATGGCAGGAAGATTTATTTGGATAATGTTTTACATCATTCGTAAAATCAGCTTTTTATTCGCAGATTATCTGAAATCACCAGCTAGGATTTATTGTATTCTTGCAGATTATCTTAAATCACACGCCCGGATTAATTGTACTTATATCATAATTTATGTCGCTCGTTTAACCAATGATTTATATAAAAAAACACAAAGATGTGTATAGATCCAGCAAAGATACAATAAATACACACCTGACTAGGATCTCAAGCCAGGTAAACAGAAAGGAAACAGTGGGAAAATTGGCGATAGTAATATACCCTAACAATGCTACGGTGTCCGCCTCGGACTGTTCCGGGTTCGAATCCCTGCATAGAGCTGGTAACTTTTCCAAGATCCACTCGTATTTAATCCTTTATTTCTGCGCTGGCTCACTTTGAGCTCAAGCGTAGTCCATACACGTACTATTATTTCTAATGCGCGGGACTGATTGTTGAGTGCGAGTTAGCTTTCCCTATTACCAGTGTCCCTCGCCATCAGACGAACCCACTCTGACTTCTGAGGTACTTGTAATTTACTCCCCCAAGTCAAGGACGAGAAGTCAACATTTTAGTCCAAATGACCGGTGTAGGGGTTGAACCAGCTTCCTCGGCATCAGCACACCGGAAGTGTATCCGTTCGGCCACGCTGACCTCGTATCTAATAACACTCGTCCCCTGATCTCTTGGGTATTAGATCGGACACCTGGCCTTCTCTGACAACGGCGAAAAACAGGAGGTCAGGTGTGCAAGCGGTGCACCCTGCATATCCCACGGCAGTTAGGAATTGCAAAGTGTAGGCTGGGAGTCGCAGTCCTGGCAAAATTGCAAAGAAAAGGAAAAGAAAACCTACTCGCGGGTAGATAGAGCCCGTTACATGTGGGAAATCTGTATAAAGGAGGTGAACCTGGCACAGTTTTATCTCTAAGTCGGACACACTGACCTGTGAGGTCCATAACTAGCTGTGTTGCAGTCCACTAGAAGAAGAAGAAGAAGAAGAAGAAGAAGAAGAAGAAGAAGAAGAAGAAGAAGAAGAAGAAGAAGAAGAAGAAGAAGAAGAAGAAGAAGATATAATAAGGTAGTAAGTAATTACTAAGACACCCGGTGTTGTGTCAAAAGAGTTAACGAACGCAGTTCGTAACCCTGCATACCGCGTTCGAAACAGCTGCAGGCAATTTTCAAAGTATACCCCCATGCGTTAATATTAATACAATGGTATGGGTGCCGATCGTTCAGAAAGCAATGGTAAACTACTGAACGTAAACTTGTTAAGAAATCACATAAGTCACAAAAATGTTGGGGTTTACTACGGCGTCCTGTGAAGGATATGTAGTTGACTTAACCGTTGTTGCGTCTTTCGGCCAAGACATCTGACTTCCTCCCTGCATGTGATGACCGGTTTGGCCATCCAAGGTAATGTTGTAGAATATTCCATGAACTCAGTGGGGTCTCGTCACCTGCGTCCGTTGGAGACCAGTCAGCATTTGGGTCACGCAGCGTGCCACTAAGAGACCACGTCGAGATATGTGCTGTTTGTTTCCGTGGTCAGGGTTTTGGTGAGTGACTTCACGTGTGGTGGTCACTTAGAGCAGGATGTTCCAGACAGAGCACTAACACTGAGGAATATTTGCAGAGCAGTATATCCTAGACTGGACTGTAACCCTGATGAAAATATGCAGAGAGTTATGTCCCAGTTAGAGCACCAACTCAGGAGAAAATATGTAGCGAGTTATGTCACAGTTAGAGCACCAACTCAGGAGAAAATATATAGAGCGTTATGTCCCAGTTAGAGCACAACTCAGGAGAAAATATGTAGAGAGTTATGTCCCAGTTAGAGCACAACTCAGGAGAAAATATATAGAGCGTTATGTCCCAGTTAGAGCACAACTCAGGAGAAAATATGTAGAGAGTTATGTCCCAGTTAGAGCACAACTCAGGAGAAAATATATAGAGCGTTGTGTCCCAGTTAGAGCACAACTCAGGAGAAAATATGTAGAGAGTTATGTCCCAGTTAGAGCACAACTCAGGAGAAAATATATAGAGCGTTATGTCCCAGTTAGAGCACAACTCAGGAGAAAATATATAGAGAGTTATGTCCCAGTTAGAGCACAACTCAGGAGAAAATATGTAGAGAGTTATGTCCCAGTTAGAGCACAACTCAGGAGAAAATATATAGAGCGTTATGTCCCAGTTAGAGCACAACTCAGGAGAAAATATGTAGAGCGTTATGTCCCAGTTAGAGCACAACTCAGGAACAAATATGTAGAGAGTTATGTCCCAGTTAGAGCACCAACTCAGGAACAAATATGTAGAGAGTTATGTCCCAGTTAGAGCACAACTCAGGAACAAATATGTAGAGAGTTATGTCCCAGTTAGAGCACCAACTCAGGAGAACATATGTAGAGAGTTATGTCCCAGCTAGAGCACCAACTCAGGAGAAAATATGTAGAGAGTTATGTCCCAGTTAGAGCACCAACTCAGGAGAAAATATGTAGAGAGTTATGTTCCAGTTAGAGCACCAACTCAGGAGAACATATGTAGAGAGTTATGTCCCAGTTAGAGCACCAACTCAGGAGAAAATATGTAAAGAGTTATGTCCCAGTTAGAGCACCAACTCAGGAGAAAATGTGTAGAGAGTTATGTCCCAGTTAGAGCACCAACTCGGGAGAAAATATGTAGAGAGTTATGTCCCAGTTAGAGCACCAACTCAGGAGAAAATATGTATTCTTTCCTTTGTTTTCCTTAGAAGTTCTCCAAAGGACACGCTGCATGAAATGAGTTTGTCTTTGGTTTCTGAAAGAGAAGTCATAATTTAAGTCCAACTCTCCGGTGTAGGGGATGAACCCCGTAACCCGTCATCAGCACACAGGAAGTTTAAGCGCGAGTGGTGTTATCCTTTCGGCCTGGCTGACCCCTAATACTTATGTTAAATGTCACTCGTGAGATCAGTGTAGTGTCTCTTAACATGTTGCATGTCCTTTTGCAAGACAATACGATTAACCACAGTTGGATTTTCTTGGCAATTTTACATTCAGTAGCTTGCCATTACGCCTGTGAGATCTGGACACTTATTAAACAAGCTGAACAGAGCATAAATGCCTTTGAATATAAAAGTTATAGACGAGTTCTACGAATATCTTGGATACAGAAAAGAAAAAAAAATACATCCATGCAACAAGAGCTGATTATTGAAGATGGTTGGCTTTTTAAGACGATAAAACAAAGAAAATTGAAATATGTTGGTCACTTGAAACGTCACGAAAGTTTGGAGAAAACAATAATGGAAGGGTATATGCCTGGGAAGAGAGGAAGGGGAATGCCAAAGAGAAGATTGGTGCAGGATGTGGCGGATGATCTCCAGATGGGTGTATCGGACGCGGGACATCTTGCTAATGATCAAGAAGTGTCTCTGTTATGGGAGCAAAGTTCTGCAGGCGACATGCTACTGAATGAGTTTGCCATTATCTTCTGAACGAGAAATCTACGTTTAAGTCCAACATATTGCAGGTGTTGAGGTTAAACCCTTACCTTGCCATTACAGCACCGGAAGTTTAAGAGCAAGCGCTTTTATAGTTTCAGCCACGGAGACGTACTTGCGTTTAATGCCACGCGTAAAACTAGATTAATTTCATTCCAGACCGCCTGAGACCGCAGACAAACATGAGAAAGAGACGATGTTTTATTCTGAGATTTAACTCGTAAAGGCATGTTTACATGCAAATGAACATAAAATATATTACAGAAGAGAACATCAAGAATACGCAAATCATCTACACCCTGGTCAAGCCAGGGTCAACACGTCAGTATTGCTCACTAGTCCACGAGGCTTCCATGTAATGCAGGGACGACACGGGATACTCTGGCTCTAGGTTCACCTAAGGAATCGTCACATTCCTCTTGGTCTCACTTCCTTGTATTCGCCTTGCAGTTCATGATGTGTTGTGCCTTTAGAGACCTGTAGGATGCAGTCTGTGAACTCTGCAGCAATTTGATGGTTCGGGTTATCTGAATGGCACTAACAGCTCACTTCACGCAGCGTGCTGATTGTTTACAGGTTCAGAGTACTGGACGGCCGGTTGCTGAACTAGCTGGCTATGCCTTGTGCAGTAATGTGTGTGCAACTGCTGGTTTTCTCCTGACTGCCGCTTCCATAGACGATAAACTGTAATTTTAATGGCGGATTGTTGTGTTGGCATTCTGGTACGGCATATATACCACTACGTACGGTTGATTTGTCGGAACTGCTGTCTGTTCCACTTGTCACATGGGACAATCAGGAGTATTTTGTGTGACCCTCACTGGCATAGGAAAGGAGCATTATGAGGTGACCTTTTTCTGTGACGTTGGAACACCCCTCCCCCGATGGTGTTTCCACCTTGTCGTGGTGGGGGTGCTTGAGTTTCTCAATGACCCTGATAGCTATGCCGGCGGTAGCGTAGCTACCAGCAGGGCCTCCCAAGCCGGACAGGTCAAAGGGTAGAGAACAGACAAAGAGAAACACCCTGGTCCTCCAGGTTGGGGGTTGAAGCGTGGGGTTAACATCCCCACCTTTGTAAAAACCTTTCTTTGTTACGAAACAAATACATGAGCCTCGATATCGGACTGACTTATCTGGACAACGACCTTGGAACGTTAAAGGACTTTTGAGATTTGGAACATGGAATGTACGGACACTATATCGAGCTGGAGCGGCCGAAGAACTAACCCGGGAGCTGGGTGAATATCAAATGGATATAACAGCAATTCAAGAAATAAGGTGGCCAGGAGAGGGTACTTTAGAGCAAAATGGAATGATTATAATATATGGAGGAAACACCCAAAATAAACATGAATTAGGAACAGGATTTGTCATCAAAAAAGAGTTATGGGGGAACGTTTTAAACTTTAAAGCTTTTAATGACAGAATTAGTAAATTACGAATAAAAGGTAAGTGGAAAAATATAACGATGATTAATGTACATGCACCTACTGAAGAGAAAGAAGATGATATTAAAGAAGACTTTTATAATGATCTGGAAGATGTCATAGAAGAAACCCCCAAACAGGACATCCTGATTGTGCTGGGAGACTTCAATGCAAAAATAGGTAGAGAGCAAACTAATAAAAAAGTGGCCGGTATGGAAAGCCTACATACAACTTCAAATGATAATGGATGGAGAGTCATCAACCTGGCAGAAGCCAAAGGACTGCAGATTAGCAGTACCAGACTACAAAGAAAGGATATACACAAACAAACTTGGAAATCATGTGACAAGAGAACCTATAATCAAATAGATCACATTTTAATTAACAACAGAAATGCATCAAACATACAGCAAGTCAGAAGTTATAGAGGAGCTGAGTGCCACAGTGACCACTTCCTCGTTGGAGCAAAATTTAAAATAAAACTTAAGAGAGCTTTCTATACTAAATTACAAAGATTACACCCAACATATAACAGAGAAAAACTGCAAGACATTACAGTCAAAGAGAAATTTACAGATGAAATAAAATGTAAACTTGAAACTCTGCAAAACCCTTTGGAGGAAAGCGTTGACCAAACTTGGTTGAACATTAAGAATACAATTCAGTCTACCGCAGAAGAATGTCTCGGTGTGTTAACCACGCATAGAAAGAACAGATGGTTCAATCAAAAATGTGAAGAAGCAGTCATTAGGAAGAAGAATGCCAGACATGTATGGTTAAATGACATCAATAACATCCAAAAGGAAGAGCATTATAGAAATGAATGTAAAGAGGCTACAAAAATAGTCAGACAGCAGAAGCGAGAATATATGAGTAATATAATCAAAGATATGGAAACTAATCACCAGAAAAATGAATCCAGAAAATTTTTTAAAGAACTGAAGACAATGAAACGAGGGCACCAACAAAACACATATGGTTTAAAAGACAAAAATGGGAATATGATAAATACCAATGAGGAAATGTGCAACACATGGAAAGAATATTTTATTGAATTACTAAATTGTGAAGCTCCAAGTCACATTTTCCCACAGGAAGAGGTTCTAACATGCGAACCACAAATTGAAGAACCTACATTTGAAGAAATCCTATATGTAATCACACGACTTAAAAACAATAAGGCAACTGGGACTGATGGAATTGCTGCTGAATTTATAAAGGCAGGTGGCCATGCATTACATCTAAAGCTATACGAACTAATAATAAAAATCTGGAGGACAGAAGAATTACCCCATGACTGGAAAGAGTCATTATTGATACCTATCTTTAAGAAAGGAGACAAGTTCCAATGTGGAAATTATAGAGGAATATCACTACTGTCCACAAGCTATAAGATACTATCCGCAGTATTACTAAATAGACTAAAACCATATTCAGAAGACATATTAGGTGACTACCAGGCGGGTTTTAGACAAAACAGATCAATAGATCAGATATTTATCTTACGACAAATAGCCGAGAAACATTGGGAATATAAAAGAGATCTCCATAACATTTTTGTGGATTTTAAAAAGGCTTATGATAGTGTCCATAGGAATAGTCTATGGAATGCTATGCAGGAATTTGGAATACCAAGGAAGTTAATCAACATGACCAGACTATGCATGGAAGATACTTATAATATAGTAACATATAAAGGCAGGAAATCAGACCCCTTCCAAATAACATCTGGCTTGAAACAGGGTGATGCACTATCGCCGCTACTCTTCAATCTGACTCTAGAGAAAGTTGTAAGGAAGGTAAAGGAGGAATGTGATATTGGAGGAACATCCAAGCTGCTTGGTTATGCAGATGATATAGATATTATAGGGCAAAGTGAACAAAAGACATTGGAAATATTGACTCACTTAAAGGGAAAAGCCCAACAGATGGGGCTGGTTATCAACCAAGATAAGACAGAATATATGGTAATTTCAAGAGACGGAATGGCTAAAAACTCTGGCCACATACAAATAGATAATATGACCATTAAAAGAACGGAAACATACAAATACCTGGGTACAATCTTCAACTGCTCCAACATCATAAGGGAAGAAATACAAACTAGAATCAACTCTGGAAATAAGTTATACTATGCACTACAACATCTACTAAAATCAAAGGCGCTATCTCGTAACACCAAAATCACAATATACAAAACACTGATCAGACCAGTTGTGCTGTATGGCTCTGAAACCTGGAGTACAACGAAAGGAGACGAAGCCTTGTTACAAACCTTTGAGAACAAAATTTTAAGACGCATCTTTGGACCCATTAGGGATACCAAAGTGGAGAGTGGAAAAGAAGAAATAACAAAGACATTTATGATCTGTTTAAGTCCCCGCTAATCACTGGTATCATGAAGGCTAATAGACTACAATGGCTGGGGCATATAGAAAGAATGGAAGATAATAGGGAAACAAAACTCGCTTACACTCAGGAAATAAATGACCGTAGACCCCGAGGTAGACCAAGAAGGCGGTGGAGAGATAATACATATACAGACCTACAAGCACTTGGAATCAACGACTGGCAAGAGAAGGTCCACCAGAGAGACGAATGGAGACGGATTGTATTTGCAGCAAAGAACCTCAATGGCTCGGAACGCTGAAGAAGAAGAAGAAGTTGGAACACCCACTAACGACTAATAAAGAGTATTGGTTGGTGACTTCTGCTTTGGTGTTCACGAATAGCAGAATTTTCCAAGCAGAGCACCAACCCTGGAGAATATATGCAGAACAACATGGTTTACTTTGTTTTTGTGAATGTTACATCAGCTTTGGGCCTTGCTGTCTTAACAGATGATAGTTTGTTACATTGTGCTTTAAAAAATGGTATAATAACTGCAAACAGACCACGGAGGGAGTTTAGTTTAGTTTAGTTTAGTCGATGGGTCAACATCACGGCATTCGGGTGTAACCCATAAGTGCTCCGTTCTACTCCTAACTCAAGCCTGAGTCTAGAGAAACGCAGCTCAGTGCACGAACTCCGTAGCACCGGCAAGGATCCTGAAATACTTTGGGTAGATTTTTAACTCGAAATTTTGCCCGGAAAGCGCCGTCAGGCCACTCGTTTTCAATTTCCAACTGCCAAGGGATTTTTTACGTGCGCAACAGAACACACGGGCGTCCAATCTCACTACCCAGATACCAGGGGAAATCTTATTACTAGAAGTCCACGGGAAAAAATCCCGGTCATCACCGGGGCTTGAACCCGTGACCTCCAGCACTCGAGGCGGACACCATACCTCGAGACCACGGAGGGAGTTATACCTTTTCCCTACACCTCTCTCTCTCTCTCTCTCTCTCTCTCTCTCTCTCTCTCTGCCTGCCTAGTTTACTCCAGAGGGAAGGTAACACCAATACACCAGGAACAAGACCAGCTGCAGAAGCTGCAGGATCAGTAAAAACCAGTAAAGCAATGCTATAATCGTCCGCATGTCAGAGCTTCGATTCTAGCCTGCCCTGCCATAACATTAAGTCTTTAGTTTGCAGTTCCTTACACTAGTATAGGGTTTATTCCCTCCCAACTACGTTCCTCCGCCCGAAGCCGTTGGCACAATTTGGGGTGTCGGGTTTGGTGAGCGTCGCCCAACATTCGCCAAACAGACAGCAGGTAGTACGGTCTACTGTTATACGGTAGCTCAGCCATATCTGAGGAGTCTCCGTGGCGTAATGGTCAAGCCGTCTGACTCGGGCTCCGAAGGTTGTGGGTTCGATTCTGGGCAGCGTCCTTCGGTTCACGAGTAGAAATTTTTTCGGAGACTCCGGAGGGTCGTCGCTGGAGCTACAGAGTTCGTACTTTGTGCCAGGCTTTCTGCGCTGCGGAAAGAGACTGAACCATATGGGATAAAAACCCGGTGCAATGAAGTCGATCCTGTCGATTGTTAAGCGACTTTTTTTTGGTCATATCTGAATAAGACCTTGCGTACCACACCCAGCCTATTGTTACTTATATTTAATGTCACGCGTGAAACCTTTCACGTTCGACACCCAGACTATTCTCAGATATAGTGAGGCGTTAGCAATTAGGCGGTTCCGCCCGGTTTTGTGCAAACAGAAAGCTTTCGTTGTAAATTTTAAATTACCGTGGGGATAACAGATGTTCCATATTCGAACAATACCTGTGAATACGTGTTTTAATTATGTCAGCTTAAGTATTATTCATTTATTCACTTCAGGTGATATATCACTCTGCAGTTTGCACCTGACAGCGAAGTATGCCAGGCAATAAATCTTGCAACATATTGCTTGGGGTTTCTGTGGTTACATTAACTAAAGGAATACATTGTTTTGAATATTCTATTTACATTTTAAACACGTGAATCGGTACAATTATCTCGGAACAGTCACAACATCTGATGGAAGATGCCTTGAAGAGATTAGAACAAGAATCGCCATGGCGAAGGTAGCCTTTTGCACGATGGGAAACATACTTACTAATAACAATATATCAATTGCAACGATTAGAAAAAAATGTTGAGGCGCTACATAGAACATGTACTTTTGTATGGATGTGAAGCGTGGACAATGAGCAGACAAGCTGAAGGGGAAAAAAAAACATATGATGGCTGTGGAAATCTGGTTTCTGAGGAGAATGCAAAGAATACCATGGACAGACAGAAAAACCAATGACCAAGTCCTACAAGAAACAAATGAAAATCGTAAACTGATTAGAGAAATTAGACGTAGACAGTCACAATGTTTTGGTCACGTTATGAGAAGAAATAAATTGGAAAACATGGTGACAACTGGCAAGATCGAGGGAAGAGAACAAGGGAAAGGCTGAGAAGTAAATAGCTGGATGGCTTGACCATGTAGCATGGTCGAGACAAGAACACAGCTGATCCACGACTCTGGTGATCATGTGAGATCGTGAAACATGACCGCCCACGCTTATCGGCATGGCACATATTGATGATGATGATTTACATTTTTTTGTTTTATCTGTATTATCAAATTTGTTTTTGTCGCTTTGATATTTTTGTGTTTTTCTGGAAGAATATCACTAAGATCAAAACGTCCGGTTCGTTGTGTTGTAATTGGGCTTACTTTACATTTTTACTTTACGTTAAGTTAGTATTATTATTATTGTTATTCTCCTCATTGCGATTTCTGTTAACCTGGCTTGAGTAAGCTATAAGGCTTGTACCGTGTCTCTGTTCACCTGGCTTGAGTTAGCTATAAGACATGTACAATGTCTGTGTTTGTTATCTCCCTGTTCACCAGGCTTGAGATAGCTATAAGGCTTGTACCGTGTCTCTGTTCACCTGGCTTGAGTTAGCTATAAGGTTTGTACCGTGTCTCTGTTCACCTGGCTTGAGTTAGCTATAAGGCTTGTACTGTGTCTCTATTCACCTGGCTTGAGTTAGCTATAAGGCTTGTACCGTGTCTCTGTTCACCTAGCTTGAGTTAGCTATAAGGCTTGTACCGTGTCTCTGTTCACCTGGAATGAGTTAGCTATAAGGCTTGTACCGTGTCTCTGTTCACCTGGCTTGAGTTAGCTATAAGGCTTGTACTGTGTCTCTATTCACCTGGCTTGAGTTAGCTATAAGGCTTGTACCGTGTCTCTGTTCACCTGGAATGAGTTAGCTATAAGGCTTGTACCGTGTCTCTGTTCACCTGGCTTGAGTTAGCTATAAGGCTTGTACCATGTCTCTATTCACCTGGCTTGAGTTAGCTATAAGGCTTGTACCGTGTCTCTGTTCACCTGGCTTGAGTTAGCTATAAGGCTTGTACTGTGTCTCTATTCACCTGGCTTGAGTTAGCTATAAGGCTTGTACCGTGTCTCTGTTCACCTAGCTTGAGTTAGCTATAAGGCTTGTACCGTGTCTCTGTTCACCTGGCCTGAGTTAGCTATAAGGCTTGTACCGTGTCTCTGTTCACCTGGCTTGAGTTAGCTATAAGGCCTGTACCGTGTCTCTGTTCACCTGGCTTGAGTTAGCTATAAGGCTTGTACTGTGTCTCTATTCACCTGGCTTGAGTTAGCTATAAGGCTTGTACCGTGTCTCTGTTCACCTAGCTTGAGTTAGCTATAAGGCTTGTACCGTGTCTCTGTTCACCTGGCCTGAGTTAGCTATAAGGCTTGTACCGTGTCTCTGTTCACCTGGCCTGAGTTAGCTAAAAGGCTTGTACCGTGTCTCTATTCACCTGGCTTGAGTTAGCTATAAGGCTTGTACCGTGTCTCTATTCACCTGGCTTGAGTTAGCTATAAGGCTTGTACCGTGTCTCTGTTCACCTGGCTTGAGTTAGCTATAAGGCTTGTACCGTGTCTCCGTTCACCTGGCCTGAGTTAGCTATAAGGCTTGTACCGTGTCTCTGTTCACCTGGCTTGAGTTAGCTATAAGGCTTGTACTGTGTCTCTATTCACCTGGCTTGAGTTAGCTATAAGGCTTGTACTGTGTCTCTATTCACCTGGCTTGAGTTAGCTATAAGGCTTGTACCGTGTCTCTGTTCACCTAGCTTGAGTTAGCTATAAGGCTTGTACCGTGTCTCTGTTCACCTGGCCTGAGTTAGCTATAAGGCTTGTACCGTGTCTCTGTTCACCTGGCTTGAGTTAGCTATAAGGCCTGTACCGTGTCTCTGTTCACCTGGCTTGAGTTAGCTATAAGGCTTGTACTGTGTCTCTATTCACCTGGCTTGAGTTAGCTATAAGGCTTGTACCGTGTCTCTGTTCACCTAGCTTGAGTTAGCTATAAGGCTTGTACCGTGTCTCTGTTCACCTGGCCTGAGTTAGCTATAAGGCTTGTACCGTGTCTCTGTTCACCTGGCCTGAGTTAGCTAAAAGGCTTGTACCGTGTCTCTATTCACCTGGCTTGAGTTAGCTATAAGGCTTGTACCGTGTCTCTATTCACCTGGCTTGAGTTAGCTATAAGGCTTGTACCGTGTCTCTGTTCACCTGGCTTGAGTTAGCTATAAGGCTTGTACCGTGTCTCCGTTCACCTGGCCTGAGTTAGCTATAAGGCTTGTACCGTGTCTCTGTTCACCTGGCTTGAATTAGCTATAAGGCTTGTACCGTGTCTCTGTTCACCTGGCTTGAGTTAGCTATAAGGCTTGTACCGTGTCTCTGTTCACCTGGCTTGAGTTAGCTATAAGGCTTGTACCGTGTCTCTGTTCACCTGGCCTGAGTTAGCTATAAGGCTTGTACCGTGTCTCTGTTCACCTGGCATGAGTTAGCTATAAGGCTTGTACCGTGTCTCTGTTCACCTGGCTTGAGTTAGCTATAAGGCTTGTACCGTGTCTCTGTTCACCTGGCCTGAGTTAGCTATAAGGCTTGTACCGTGTCTCTGTTCACCTGGCTTAAGTTAGCTATAAGGCTTGTACCGTGTCTCTGTTCACCTGGCTTGAGATAGCTATAAGGCTTGTACCGTGTCTCTGTTCACCTGGCTTGAGTTAGCTATAAGGCTTGTACCGTGTCTCTGTTCACCTGGCCTGAGTGAGCTATAAGGCTTGTACCGTGTCTCTGTTCACCTGGCCTGAGTTAGCTATAAGGCTTGTACCGTGTCTCTGTTCACCTGGCTTGAGTTAGCTATAAGGCTTTTACCGTGTCTCTGTTCACCTGGCTTGAGTTAGCTATAAGGCTTGTACCGTGTCTCTGTTCACCTGGCTTGCGTTAGCTATAAGGCATGTACAGTCTGTGTTTGTTATCTCACGCTTTCTCGCAGAAGTCACACTTAACCTGTCTTCTTCCATCTCATACTGTCCCGTTTCCATCTCATATTGTCCAGTTTCCATCTCATATTGCCTGTTTCCATCTCATATTGTCCCGTTTCCATCTCACATTGTCCCGTTTCCATCTCACATTGTCCCGTTTCTATCACATATTGTCCTGTTTCCATCTCATATTGTCCCGTTTCCATCTTATATTGTCATATCCTGCATTCGTTGTTATTTTTTTTGCTTGCATTTAAAAGCCCCGAGCCTTAACGAGGGTCTAACGACGTCTCACCATGTGTGAGTCAAAGAATTTGAACTATAAGTTACATATCCGTGGGAATGGTGTGGAGTGTGATATACGATTGGTATTGGTTGTAGGAGTTGTAGCAATAACGGTTGTTTGAATAGTAGTGGTTGTTGTAGTAAAAGTAGTGATGGTAGTGCCAGTAGTAGCAGAATGAAACGTAACGAAAAAGAATCAACAGCAGCAGCGTTAGTAGTAGTACCAGCAGCAGAAGCAGCTATAACAGTAGTAGTAGTAGTAGTAGTAGTAGTAGTAGTAGTAGTAGTAGTAGTAGTAGTAGTAGTGGTGGTGGTGGTGGTAGCAGCAGCAATAGCAGTAGTGTCTGTAGTAGTAATTGCAGTAAAGTAGTGGTAGTAGTAGTAGTAGTAGTAGTAGTAGTAGTAGTAGTAGTAGTAGTAGTAGTAGTAGTAGTAGCAGCAGCAGCAGCAGCAGCAGCAGCAGCAGTAGTAGTAGTAGTAGTAGTAGTAGTAGTAGTAGTAGTAGTAGTAGTAGTAGTAGTAGTAGTAGTAGTAGTTGTTGTTGTTGTTGTTGTAGAAGCAGAAGTAATAGTAGTATTAGAACTAGTTGTAATGGTAGTAGCAATTATTGTAATGGTAACGATAATGGTTATTGCTATAGCAGCAACAGTAGTAGTAGCAACATTAGTAATAATAACTGCAACAGTAGTAGTAATTAATGCTAATTGTGGTATTACTAGACGCAACAAAAGGAGTTGAAGTAAAAGTATTAATAGATATACCAAGAGAAGTAGTGAAAAGACCAGGAGAATCTGGTAGCAGAAAAACTATCAACAGCAATAGACACAATAACAGCAGCATTAGTATTACAACTGTAAAGATCTCATCATTTACAACGAATGTGGTTGTAATCACCAACTCCCTGTTGCGATAAGAGTTTGTGTGGGTGGACCTTTCGTTGTTGGCAATTTTACAACAGCCCATCCAATCATCTAAAGGTTGTTATAGGGTGGGTGTGGCATGGACCACGTGCGAGTGTGTGGGTGCGTGTGTGTGAGTACGCGTATGTGAGGGAGTCAGACAAGGAAGTAGGGGGAGGAGGGGAACATGACGTCCCACTCCAGGTCGACACGGGTGTACAATTTCGCTGTCAGTCGATGTGGCGTCGAGCAGAGGCGCACGGCGGATCTGTCACTAATTGCTGGTTCACCACTAGTATACGGTCATGGCCGCCAGGCGGCGGACGTTTGTGTCACGTGCCCAGCATGCGCAATGGGAATTTCTCGACAAGACGCCGCGGCCATGTTTGGAGAGCCGGTCGATTAGATTGTTATTTGTTTCAAACTCTTTAACTGATCAGATTTTTAAAATGTTTACATTTGCTTGCTGGGGAAGGGGCTGTTAAATCCTTTAATGATGATGAGACTGATAATAATAATAATAATAATAATAATAATAATAATAATAATAATAATAATAATAATAATAATCATCATCATCATCATCATCATCAAAATCATATTCATAATAGGAATAATAATAAAAATAGCAATATTAATCAAAGTAACAATAGGAATAATAATAAAAATAATAATTATAATAGTAACAATTGTACCAATAATAACAATAGTAAAACAATAATAACAATATTAATAGCAATAATTGTAAAACTTGTAACAATAGCAATAATAATAGTAACAATTGAAACAATAACAGTAACAATACATATAATAATAATAGTAACAATAGTACCAACAGTAACAATAGTAGTAATAATAATAACAATAGTAGTAATAATAATAGTATTCATGTAAATAGCAATGGTATTACCGTGTCGATGGCGTTGCGGACACGATTCGTAACGCCGCTTACCCACATCCGAAACACAGGGGTGACCGATTTGGCAGCACACCGTGTCTCGCTGGTTTTGACGTGTTGGTATGGGAGCCTGTCGCTCAGAAAGCAATGACAAACTACTGAACGTAAAACTTGCCAAGACATCAACAGCGGTAGTAAATTGCTGGTGTTGACTGCAACGTCCTGTAAAGGATATGCAAGTTAATAACAAAATTATAGTTACAATTGTATTAATTGTAACAATAGTAATAATAATGATAATAATAACATTAACAATAGTGATAATAATACAACTATTAATAATAATAATAATAATAATAATAATAATAATAATAATAATAATAATAATAGTAAAAGCGAGGGAGAGAGAAAATAAGAGACAATACCTGAATGGGCTAGCCAGATAATAATGACGACGACGACGATGATGATGATGATGATGATGATGATCATGATCATGATCATGATGATGATCATGATGATGATCATGATGATGATCATGATGATGATGAGTCAAGAAGAAAGAAAATTTTAAAAATCAGGACTAAAATGAAGTAATAGCGGCGCTAGATTTTTATTAATAAAACAGCAAGTGAAATGGTTCGACCACATAACTAGGCTACCAACTGACAGTATACCACAACAAGCTATGATGTACAGACCAAATGAAACAAAACAAGAGGCCGAAAATGTAAACGATGGACGGATAGAATAACCGAGTCCATGGGAATCTCAATATATGAAGCCCATAAATGGTCACTCTCCCGATGTTTACGCGTCACCTCGATACTACAAGGTACAAGAGAAACAAGCTGAGATGATGATGTTGATAAATAAATATTAGAATGTCACCAAATGGTTTTCATTCATCAAGAGTTGGTTTATTTACAATACAAAAGCACACGAAGGTCAACCAGGACAAGACAATAGAACACCACATGAAGGTAGACCAGAACAAGACAATAGAACACCACATGAAGGTCAGCCAGGACAAGACAATAGAACACCACATGAAGGTAGACTAGAACAAGACAATAGAACACCACATGAAGGTCAGCCAGGACAAGACAGTAGAACACCACATGAAAGTCAACCAGAACAAGACAATAGAAAAACACATGAAGGTCAACCAGGACAAGACAATAGAACACCACATGAAGGTCAACCAGGACAAGACAAAACAAAACCACATAAAGGTCAACCAGAACAAGACAATAGAACACCACATGAAGGTCAGCCAGGACAAGACAATAGAACACCACATGAAGGTCAGCCAGAACAAGACAATAGAACACCACATGAAGGTCAGCCAGGACAAGACAACAGAATACCACATGAAGGTCAACCAGGACAAGACAATAGAACACCACATGAAGGTCAGCCAGGACAAGACAATAGAACACCACATGAAGGTCAGCCAGAACAAGACAATACACACACATACACACACATACACACACACATACACATAGATACACAGACAGACAGACACACACATCCATCCATCCATCCATTCGCCTATACCTACCTACCTACACGCACGCACGCACGCACGCACGCACGCACGCACGCTCGCTCACACGCACGCACGCACGCACGCACGCACGCACGCACGCACGCACCTACCTACCTACCTACCTACCTACCTACCTACCTACCTACCTACCTACCTACCTACCTACCTACCTACATACATACATACATACATACATACATACATACATACATACATACATACATACATACATACATACATACATACATACATACATACATACATACATACATACATACATACATACATACATACATACATACATACA
>OY992884.1:87909091-88021591 GCA_963921405.1 Cepaea hortensis | reverse complement strand
GCACAGACAGACAGATAGACTGACATTCCGACAGGTAGCCAGATAAACAAACATACAGACAGATATATAAGCAGACATAAACGAACAGACAAGCAGATCGATAAACAGATAACCAGATAAGCAGACACATAGACAGACACACAAATAAGCAGATACACACACAGGCAGCCAGATAAGAAAACACACAGACAGATAAGAAAACACACAGACAAACATATAAGCAGACACCATACAGACAGATAAGCAGACATACATACAGACAGCTAGAAAACCAGACAGACACATAAGCACATTCACAGACATACAGATAAACAGATACATACACAGACAGATAAGGAGATACACGGACAGACAGCCAGATAAGCAGATACACAGGCATACGGATAAGCAGATACACAGACATACAGATAAGCAGATACAGAGACAGACAGCCAGGTAAGCAGATACACAGACATACAGATAAGCAGATACACAGACATACAGATGCACAGACAGACAGATAAGACAGATAAGTAGATACTCAGACAGACATATAAGCAGATACACAGACAGACAGATAAGCAGATACACAGACATACAGATAAGCAGATAAACAGACAGACAGCCAGATAAGCAGATACACAGACATACAGATAAGCAGATACACAGACATACAGATGCACAGACAGACAGATAAGATAGATAAGTAGATACTCAGACAGACATATAAGCAGATACACAGGCAGACAGATAAGCAGATACACATACATACAGATAAGCAGATACACAGGCAGACAGCCAGATAAGCAGATACACAGGCAGTCAGATAAGCAGACACACAGACAGATAGGCAGACAGACACACAGACAGATAAGTAGAAACACAAATAGGCACATAATCAGACACAAAGAGAGACAGACAAGCAGACACCTAAAGAGAGAGTCAAAGTAGACGCACAGGCAGACACATAAGCAAACACATACATAGATAGCCAAATAAGAAGACACGCAGATAGACAGGCTAGTAGACAGACAGATAACCAGACACACAGAGAAGCAGATAAGCAGACACACAGATCAACAGACCTAGAGAGATAGATAAGCACACAGACAACTATATAAGCAGAAACACAAATAGCCAACCAGAAAAAAAGACAGACAGACAGACAGACAGACAGACAGACAGACAGACCGCTGTAGTGTGTGGGCGGCTAATGCGATAAAACGCAGAAAACATGACAGAAAGACATTTGCCAGGTGGAAATAATTGTTGTCAACTAGAATGTAGTAATCTCCCCTTTAGTCAAGAACGTCCTTCCTGTAACGCCATGTTGTCGCTTCACAACGGACGAACGTCCAGTCAGAAGTCAATTTTCTTATAACTGTGTCCACCAAGACGATCATTCCACCCTAGTCTTGCATTTTTCTGGTCAGCAAAGACTCCAACTTTGCCCGCTTCACCGGACACCAGGTCTGTACTGACCATTTCGACGTCACTTCCTATTCATCAAATGTCAACACCGTCTGCTATTACGCGGGAAGTGACGAGTGCAGAAAATTATGGTTCTGCGCGCCCTAGTGGTTGTTTCCATTCCGCGCCAATGGTTTTCTGGTCCATATTTTGCCGGCTCGATGTGACTGCCCACCTTGTTAAAGTATTTAGACGAACTTGCCATTCCTATATTGACACTTTTCATGTGACTGCTTTGGCCTTTGCCTGCTTGTCTGTCTGTCCGTATCAAGATAGTTCGTTGGTTCGTTCCGTTCAAGGCGGAGAAAGAGAGAGAGAGATATGGAGAGAGATATAGGAGAGATATGGAGAATGATATATATATATATATATATATATATATATATATATATATATATATATATATATATATATATATATATATATAGTTTTGCATATCCTTTACAGGACATTGCAGTCAACACCAGCATTATCAGCTGTTCATGTCTTGGCAGGATTAAGTTTTCCATTGTTTTCTGAGCGGCCGGCTCACATATCCGTAAGTATTGGGCCCGGCGAGAACCGCTACCGATTCTCGCGCAGCTGCGTTTGCTCACGTGGATAAACGGGATTACGGAGAAAGTCGCTAACACCTAGGCCAGGGATACCAGTGAGCAATAATCAAATTGCTAATTTGGTTGATTCGGGATTTGAACTTTTGGATTTGAATCGGGAATCAATTTGATTATTGCTCACTGGATTTTAGGAGGCCTGGTGTTCCTTGCCAGTGAGAAGTCCTAATCGTTCGGGTCCCATCGATTGACGGACGTCAGTCGCGGCGATTGGGCAATCTTGAGCATAGCCTACGATGGGTAACGTTGTAATATTCTGTTGTGATAATTTGGCGTGTCCAGTGTGTGCCGCGTGGTTACACACCCGCTTCACACGCGTGATCCGGGGCTTGTTTCCGGATCCGGTCAGGGATATGCACTACTGACGAGCTCAAACGAGAGCGAAACTTAAGTATAGTGCTTCCATATTGAAGTGGATAGGCCTTAGGTTCATACCAGAATACGATCAGCGTTGCCAGTAGTGGGCTGTGCTCAATATTTAAATTTCAAATCCCGAAACAACCAAATAATCAATATATATATATATATATATATATATATATATATATATATATATATATATATATATATATATATATATATATATATATATATATATTAGGGCTGCGGAAGTTAACGATTAATTAATCGATTAATCGTTAATTTGTTTTTTACAATTAATTTTTTTTAAACGATTAATCGAATAGTTTTCTCCCATCACTTATACAAATTAACCGGATGTCGAAAAAATGTCGGACATTTTAAACATAGTGCTGCAAACACAATCGAGTTGCAAAATTGCACTGAGTCACCATTGTGTAAGGTGCAGCAAGATGTACCAACAAGATGAAACAGTAATTTATTATGCTACAGAGTCTTCTACAGATCAGAGAAGCATTAACTGTCTACATGTCAGATGAAAAGAAGCAATACAAAGGTTCAAAACTGTCAGATTCAGATTGGGAGAAGATTTCGAAATATGTCAAAGTTTTGGACTTATTCTGTCAGACCACAGTCCTGCTTGGCGGTCAAGATTTTGTTTCATGGAGCTGTGTATTGCCACTGCTATCATCGTTGACAAAGCATATGACTGTACACGATGATGATCCGGGCTGCATAGCTAAATTTAAGGCAGCAACTTTTAATGACTTCAGTGAACGTATAGCTAATATGACAAGTATTGAAATACTACAGATTGCAACAGCACTTGATCCACGCTACAAATACCTGATATGTTTGTCAAAAGATGCAAAAGAACGAACTTAATCACGTATTGAACAACAAATAGCAGTTTAATCGAAATTAACTATTAATTAATCGTTAATTTTTCAAAAGTTAACATTAAATTTAAATTAATCGGGGGTGTGTGTGTGTGTGTGTGTGTGTGTGTGTGTGTGTGTGTGTGTGTGTGTGTGTGTGTGTGTGTGTGTGTGTGTGTGTGTGTGTGTGTGTGTGTGTGTGTGTGTGTGTGTGTGTGTGTGTGTGTGTGTGTGTGTGTGTGTGTGTGTGTGTGTGTGTGTGTGTGTGTGTGTGTGTGTGTGTGTGTGTGTGTGTGTGTGTGTGTGTGTGTGTGTGTGTGTGTGTGTGTGTGTGTGTGTGTGTGTGTGTGTGTGTGTGTGTGTGTGTGTGTGTGTGTGTGTGTGTGTGTGTGTGTGTGTGTGTGTGTGTGTGTGTGTGTGTGTGTGTGTGTGTGTGTGTGTAGAGAGAGAGAGAGAGAGAGAGAGATACAGCGATGTATGGAGAGAGATACAGAGAGAGATATGGAGAAAGATACGGAGAGAGAAGGAGAGAGTGAGAGTATGTATATAAGAAAAAATGTTTGTTAGATGTTTGTGATTGGGTATATGTGTATGCTATGGAGTGTGTATGTGTGTGTTATTGCATGTGTGTATAACTGTGAGAGTGTGTGTAAATGATGTATGCATACTGTATATGAATATGTTTGTGCATGTGTGAGTGTATATGTATGTGTGAGTCTATCTGCCTGTCTGTCTTATAACATGGTAATATGCATTGGTTCTGTTGACAGCATTCATTTGACAATGTTATGTCTATGTGAATGTGACAGGCACAATAAATAATTGATGTGCGAAAGATAAGTGGTTAGAAGAGCCCAAATGTGACCCTTGGAAAATTAAGTTCGTTCGTTCTGAAACTCTCCATGTCTTAGCCCTTCTTCGTATGCTTCTTTTCATTTAAGCGTTTGGTCTGGAGCAGATATCGGCGATCACGACTCGGCAATCACCTAGATCATGTGATACCTTGGTGAAGTTACGAGTAGTATTACTTATGGTATTACTCCTTGTTGCTCAGCAGTGTACGCTTTCCGCAGACATCGTTTTCTGTCTTTCTTTGTTTCTCTTGCCTAGTATCTCCAATAAAAAGCTAATGTCTCTTCTTCACTTCTCCTGTTGATTTACCCCATAAAATTATTTGTCTGTTTCTTTGATGACTGATCTCGTAACACCTGCAGCTGTTTTATAGCTCGGCTTTTGTTGTTTTCTATGTCCACGACATCCCTAAAATTCTTCTAAAAACAATTCACATCTCCATTGCCTCGTTTATTTACAATCGCATTACTCGGTGTCCAGCATTCGCATTCATACAGAAGAAGTTAGTTGCATATACTTTACAAGACGTCGCAGTCAACCCCAGCATTTTTGGCTGTTTGTGATTGCCTGGCAGGTTTACGTTCAGTAGTTTACTGAATGACTTGCAGCCATGCACTTGTATGATAACCAACGCAAGGCTGTCTGCTTTCAAATCGCCCGCAGTTGTTTCGAACACGTTATGCGGAGATTGCGAATTGCATTCATAAGCCCTTTGATAGAGAGTCGGCACAGAAGAGGACATGCAAATAACTTTTCAATCAATAGATGTTTGTACTTGAGTTGTTTCTCTTTTATATGACATTGCTTAATTTGTTAAGAGAATAGTTTGATAATGTGATTATTTTCTTGACCTCCGTGTCACATCACAGTCAATACGTAGCCTAGCTGAGGGTGCAACTGTCTAGGGCGGTGCCTGTGTCCATTTGTCCAGTGTGTGGGCGGTGGGGGGGGGGATGGTGTGCACTGGTGAAGTTATCTTGCTTGCGGGTTTAGTTGTCTCATGTGTGGGTCTTGCTGTCTAATGTATTTGTCTAGTTCACCGGTCTAGTTGTTCGTATGTTAGTCTAGTGTATTTGTGTAGTTAGTCGGTACAGTTGTCTCGTATGATAGTCCAGTTGTCTTATCTGCTGGTCTAGTTGTCTTGTATGCTGGTCTAGTTGATCTCTGTGTTGGTCTGGTTGTCTTGCATGCTGGACTAGTTGTCTTGTATGTCAGTCTAATTGTCTTGTATGCTGATCTAGTTGTCTTGTATGCTGGTCTAGTTGCCTTGTATGTCAGTCTAATTGTCTTGTCTGCTGGTCTAGTTGTCTTTATGTCAGTCTAATTGTCTTGTCTGCTGGTCTAGTTGTCTTTATGTCAGTCTAATTGTCTTGTATGCCAGTCTAGTCGTCTTGTCTGCTGGTCTGTAGTTGTCTTGTATGCCGGTCTAGTTGTCTTGTCTGCTGGTCTAATTGTCTAGTATGCTGCTCTAGTTGTCTTGTATGCCGGTCTAGTTGTCTTGTAAGCCGGTCTAGTTATCTTGTATGCTGGTCTAGTTGTCTTGTATGCTGGTATAGTTGTCTTCTCTGCTGGTCTAGTTGTCTTGTATGTAAGTCTAATTGTCTTGTATGTCGGTCTAGTTGTCTTGCAAGCTGGTCTAGTTGTCTTGTATGCCGGTCAAGATGTCTTGTAAGCTAGTCTAATTGTCTTCTCTGCTGGTCTAGTTGTCTTGTATGTAAGTCTAATTGTTTTGTATGCCGGTCTAGTTGTCTTGTATGCCGGTCTAGTTGTATTGTATGTAAGTCTAATTGTTTTGTATGCCGGTCTAGTTGTCTTGTATGCCGGTCTAGTTGTCTTGTATGCCGGTCTAGTTGTCTTGTATGCCGGTCTAGTTGTCTTGTATGTAAGTCTAATTGTTTTGTATGCCGGTCTAGTTGTCTTGTGTGCCGGTCTAGTTGTCTTGTAAGCTGGTCTACTTGTCTTGTAAGCTGGTCTACTTGTCTTGTAAGCTGGTCTACTTGTCGTGTAAGCTGGTCTACTTGTCGTGTAAGCTGGTCTACTTGTCGTGTAAGCTGGTCTACTTGTCTTGTAAGCTGGTCTACTTGTCTTGTAATCTGGTCTACTTGTCGTGTAAGCTGGTCTACTTGTCGTGTAAGCTGGTCTACTTGTCTTGTAAGCTGGTCTACTTGTCGTGTAAGCTGGTCTACTTGTCGTGTAAGCTGGTCTAGTTGTCTTGTATGCTGGTATAGTTGTCTTCTCTGCTGGTCTAGTTGTCTTGTATGTAAGTCTAATTGTTTTGTATGCCGGTCTAGTTGTCTTGTATGCCGGTCTAGTTGTCTTGTATGCCGGTCTAGTTGTCTTGTATGCCGGTCTAGTTGTCTTGTAAGCTGGTCTACTTGTCGTGTAAGCTGGTCTACTTGTCGTGTAAGCTGGTCTAATTGTCGTGTAAGCTGGTCTACTTGTCTTGTAAGCTGGTCTACTTGTCTTGTAAGCTGGTCTACTTGTCTTGTAAGCTGGTCTACTTGTCTTGTAAGCTGGTCTACTTGTCTTGTAAGCTGGTCTACTTGTCGTGTAAGCTGGTCTACTTGTCGTGTAAGATGGTCTACTTGTCTTGTAAGCTAGTCTAATTGATCTGTGTTAGCCTATGTGTCTTGTATGCTGGTAAAGTTATCCTGATTGTCGTGTCTGGTTGTCTTATATGCTGGTCTAGTTATCCTGATTGTCGTGTCTGGTTGTCTTGTATGCTGGTCTAGTTATCCTGATTGTCGCGTCAGGTTGTCTTTTATGCTGGTCTAGTTATCCTGATTGTCGCGTCAGGTTGTCTTGTATGCTGGTCTAGTTATCCTGTTTGTCGCGTCAGGTTGTCTTGTATCCTGGTCTAGTTATCCTGTTTGTCGCGTCAGGTTGTCTTGTATGCTGGTCTAGTTATCCTGTTTGTCGTGTCTGGTTATCTTGTATGCTGGTCTAGTTATCCTGTTTGTCGTGTCTGGTTGTCTGTGAGGTAATATGGTGGAATTTACATTTCAAAGCATATCTGCAGCAATGAACTGAAACCATATCATATACAACTAACAATGACTCGAAATGACTCCCAACAATGAACAAGTAAAGAGTCAGGTTTACAGCCGAAGAAGTATGCTAACTTATGAAATCTCTGGAAAACTCTAGAACATTCGCCCCTGCCTATCTCCCCCTAACCTGCCCCCCTCCACTCTTCCTTGTCGCAATTCCCAGGAGATTTGTCTTGTCCCCTGCACGTGCGGTAATCCAGTTGTCCCACAATCCCTGGTCACGTGACGGTCCGTGGAAGTTCCTACTTGTGGCCCACAGGAAGGCGGCCCGTGTCTTCCTGTCGTCTGACTCCAGGGCCGAGAGATGGCGGCTGTTTGACACCGGAAGGGCAGCAGGACAGGAGGAAGAATAACGTGGGGACAGAAAGAATATGTTTTGTTGAGGAGAATTTTGTGTCGCTCGTGTTTGCCCGTGGACAATATCAAGACTGGGTTTCTTTTTGGTTTCTTTGCTTTTTGTTTTTCTTTCTTGTATTTGTCTGTCATTCAATTTCAGCTTGTTAGCTAGTGAGACAGAAAGTGGTAGTATGCTAAATAGATAGATGGACAGAGAGACAGACAGAGATTCAGAGAGACAGACAGACAGACAGACAGACAGACAGGCAGGCAGGCAGGCAGGCATGCAGGCAGACAGACAGACAGACAGACAGACAGACATATCCAGACAGGGATAACAGGGAGGGAGGGCAATAACGAGGGCGACGGAGAAAACTGTAGAAAAAAATGATGAAACTGAAGATAATGGGAGACTCCAGAGAAAGCATTTCATTTCACACGCTTCTCCCGTCGAAGATGATGGGGTTGTGATAAGAGCGGGGGGAGTGGGGAGAGAAGGAGTGATAATAAGTGACTGAATGGTTTAGGTATTGTGTCCTAAACAACTCACAATATGTGAACAGCAAATTTTTGTATACCGTCCATATATATATATATATATATATATATATATATATATATATATATATATATATATATATATATATATATATATATATATATATATCAAACAAAGCACCGTGTATGCTTTAATTTCGTGTTTCCCCATGATCTCTTCATAACCGGTAATATTCGATTTCATCTTGGCGTTAGGTCACCTATCAAAATGTTGATACCACCATCTCTTTGATTACCTACAGTATTTTGATGTTGCATATAATGTTCATTCTTTGCTGATCCATCCTTATAATTTGTTGGTACGCAACACTGTATCACATTCATTGTTATTATTTCTGTTGTTGTTTGGTGACAAATCTTACTGTTCTATGTTTCCCACGTTATTGGTGCTTTCACTGCCTCTTTAGATAGTGTTAGGGCTAATCCTGTATTGAGGGACATGCTCCTGTCTAGCTTGAGAATATAACTGTTTCACCTGTTTTAGAGGCTTCTCGCCTGCTCTATTCCAATGTGTTTGGATAATGTCAAAATATTAATCTCACAATATTTCATTTCTTCTACAACTTTTGCTGTCTTTTCCAATACATATATAGTTCTTACATCTTAGGTGTCAGTTATGAAGATGTTCCTACATGAAAGGAGGTAAGTTAGTTAGTTGGTTAGTTAATTAGTCGACAGATCATCCACATTGCACATCAAACCATTCACAGTCCATAAGTGCTCGGATCCCCTCCTCAGCAAATCCCGCAGCGTGTAGCGGCTCACGACACCAGTTCTGTGTTGGTTAATCAATCTTCTTTGGCTTCCTGCTTAGTGTTCTTGTTTGGCAACACCTCTTTTAATTTGCAGTTCTCGCAGTCTGATCATGGTTGTAGATTCACAGTCATCACTTGGTTTTCGCAAAAGTCTTACTTCTCGTAGAGCATTCAGAATGTCAGCCTGGTCCATGGCGCGTCCGCCCTCCACAGTAGCCTTACCTGCGAGCTCGTCAGCCCGCTCATTTCCTTGTACTCCCGCATGCCCTGGCACGAAAATGAAACTAATCTTTGCCAGCCAAGACCGCTCCAGAGACAGCAACCACTCTCTTCGGACCCACCCCATCTCTATCCTCTTGAGCATGCTCATTGAGTCGCTAAGGAAACATGCCCCAGTGACTGTCTGTTTCTCGAGCTGAAAGGAGGTAAGTCGAAGGTAAATCCGGATTCCTCGGGGCTTTCTCCATATCGTGTCAAACTTATTTAAGTATATCCTACTTTCATCTTTGTTTTCATCTTTCATATTTGGACATGCTGATGTGGTGGGAAACGAGCAGGCGGACAGATTGGCTGGGTGTGCACCACTAGGTGAGGTATTTGTGCATGATAAGATAGATGTGCTCAAGGCCTTTTGGAATCGTGTGTATGGTGCAGAAGACCGGGTCGGTCACCACCGCCTGGAGAGACTGATGCTGCAGGGAGTGACCAGATGTTCTGATCGATACTCAAAACTCCGAGGAAGGGCAAGGGGGTCTATTTATCAGACTGCTACTGGTACCCTTAGTACGGGACTCTTCTCTGGCTGTTGCAGATGAGGACGGAGCACTATGAGGATGTCCCGAGTGCAGTGATGTCGGTTCTTGACGCAACTAAACTCATCGTTGTTGTCTAAGTTATGCTACTTTCTTTACAGTAAACTTGTTAACTGTTGGTTGAATTTTGCAGTTACACATTTCTATAAGATGGAATACATACACAAACTCTACTTAGACGCCTCTTATGACATTCATACGTTCATCGCCATCAAGTGCCATGCCAACTGGCGTAGGCGTTCATGACTCTCCACAGAGCTCGGTCTTTGGTGTTCTAGATCAACTCTGCTGATGATATTCATCCATACCAAATCTCACTCCATCCAGCATCATTTCTCCTGTGTCTCTCTTCCCGTCTATTTTCCAGTTGTCGCAATGTTCTCCAATGCCTCTCTTCACATCACATGGCCACAGACAGCTGTTTTCCTCTGTCTTATTGTTGTATTCATAGTTTACATTGTCAATATTCTTTGCTTCCTCTAAAGCCCCAGTAACACATTGGCCGGAGCATGCCATAATGAGAGTTAATTATGAGCTGTATCTCTGTGTATGCCCAAAGAACTGCAAATGTCTAGTCTTGATTTCATTCAGTAATGCTTTCTTTAGTTTCAGAAGTCTTCTTCATCTGCTGCTTCTGCTTCTCTTTTTCTTCTCCTTTTACCGTCCTCATTTTCTTTGTCAGCTTATGCTATTTTATCTTCTTCCTATACAACAACAATAACAATAACTACTACTACTACTACTACTACTACTACTACTACTACTACTACTACTACTACTACTACTACTACTACTGCTACTACTACTACTACAACTACTACTACAACTACTACTACTACAACTACTACAACTACTACTACTACTACTACTACTACTACTACTACTACTACTACTACTACTACTACTACTACTACTACTACTACTGTTGCTGCTGCTGCTACTACTGCTGCTGCTACTGCTACTGCTGCTACTACTACTACTACTACTACTACTACTACTACTACTACTACTACTACGACTACTACTACTACTACCACTACTACTTCTTCTACTGCTTCTACTTTTGATGCTTCTTCTTCTCTTTCACCTTCAATTTTCATCTCTTCCTTCTCCAACTCCTTTTCTTCTTCTGCTGCTTCTTCTGTTTCTTCTACTTCCCCTTTTTCATCAACGCCCTGGTTTTCTTTTTTCGCTTATGCTGCTCTTTTCTCTTCTACTTCTACTTATTCTTCTGCTGCTGCAGCTTCTACTTCTGCTACGTTCTCTTCCTTCTTCCCACCACCTTTCCTCTTCTTCAACCTCCTTTTATTTCAACCTATCTTTCTCCACCTCTTCTTCTGCTGCCGCTTCCTTTTCTTTTTTATTTATTTACTTCATGAAACATATAGTGACTAGTAGATTAGTTAAAAAGAAACGCATAGCTAATATCCCGCCATTTCCATCGCTTAAAAACCTCCAGGAAACGAAAGTCACAAGCAATCTGCCTACCAAAACCATTTGAAGGACAACTGCGGAAGTCTTCAATGTGCTTGTGTCCCCTGAACGCTTGTCCGCAGAGTTATGTCCCGCTCGAGGTGCAATCAGGTGAAAGTAATGCTTCCGGTTCATGGAGTTCTGAAAACCTCCACTTTCACCGCTTTTCTGCGCATGACTGAGCTCAAACCACGCCCACCTAGAACTTCAAACAACCACGTGATGTCTTGGCTGCCAATCAAACTTTACGACAAAAGACTTTTGTTTATTAAACATCCTCTGACACATTATTCATTGAGTAAAACAGTCTTTATGCACACACACAAATCTTTATTGAGTCACATAAATCTATATTTATTAACACAATCTTAATTTAGTAAATTACACCTGTCATTTAGTTCCATCACTTGTTAATTAAGTCACACGTACAATCTTCATTTAGTTATGCGTACAATTTTCATTTAGTCACACATATAACCTTTATTTAGTCACGTACAACCTAAATTTAGTCACACAAATAAACTTAATTTAGCCAGACACAACTTTCAAGTAGTCACACAATGGGATATCTGTTTAGCCACTTCACACAATCTTCATCTAGCACATTCATGCAATCTTTATTTAGTCACACATACAATATGCATCATCATTTAGGCATACACATACATTTCATTGATCCACAAACATAATCCCCATATAGCCATACACACAATCTTCATTTATCAGACTCACAAGCAACGTTTAGTTACATACACCATATTTATTTAGTTAAATTCACAATCGCCATTTAGCACAATCTTCATAAACTTATACAGATATTCGTAATTTATTCATAAATACAGTCTTCATTTACTCAACTTCACAATCTTCATTCAGTCACACGCACACATTTCACAAGTCATACACAATCTTCATTTAGTCAAATACACAATCTTCACATATTCATAAACACAATTTTCATTTAGTCACGCACATTTAGTCATACACAATTTTAATTTAGTAATTTAGTAATACCCATAATCTCCATTTAGTCACACAAACACAATCTTTATTTAGTTACATTTACTATCTTCATTTAGACACGGAGAATCTTCAATCACAAACACAATCTTTATTTAGTTACATTTACTATCTTCATTTAGACACGGAGAATCTTCAATCATATACACTTATATATACAATCATTTACGAACCCCTTTACTGCCTGACTCAACCAAGACATAAACTAATTACTGGACATATTGTTTAATATCACAGACCTGATCAGTAAATAGGCCACGAAGAAAGTTTAGAAATAAACAAATTGATAAGTAAGCAGGTCTGTTGAGAAAACTGATAATTAGCTCAGCACGTAAACCGATAAGATTGACGGTGGTCGAGAAACAGACTGGTAAAACAAGTAGGTCAATAAACAAATTGATAAGAAAGTAGATCGGTTAAAAGAAACTGATAACAGAATCGATCGATACAGATCAGTCCGCTCATTTGGATAATTTTATTTTGGCCAGAGAGTATATCGGTACATAAAATTATAAGAAAAGTAGATCGGTAAACAACTAATTAGAGAGTAGTAGATTGATAACCAAACTGATAAGAGAGTAGATAGGTAAACACACTGAAAAGAGCGTAGTAGATTGGTAAAATCTATATCTATAAAAGAGACTGTATGTTTGTGGTTGGGGATATATTTGCTGCGTTCGCGAACGGTCCATCCGATTGAGATGAAATTTTCTACACGTCTTCCTTTCATTCCAGTGCAACCAACTGTAATAGTTTCTTAGGGGGCAATCATCTATTTACTTACTAAAATTTCATTTTGTAATTACATGACTTAACATAAGAAATATTCTATAAAGGGATATTACTTTTAGTAGCATTGCTATATCTTAGGTTAAGTCCAATGGCTAAATCAGATCAAATCAAAAGCTATAGATAGCTAGATAGATAAATAGATAGATAGATAGATAGATAGATAGATAGATAGATAGATAGATAGATAGATAGATAGATAGATAGATAGATAGATAGATAGATAGATAGATAGATAGATAGATAGATCTGACCCGATAGATAGAGAGGGTGGGATAGATGGAGGGAGAGACGGACGGGCAGGCAGACAGACAGATAGATAGACAGACCAGACAGACAGACAGCCGGGTCGACAGACAGACAGTCGGGAACGGGAACTTATATGACTACTTATATGAATTAAATGAGATGCTCCCCACCAGGGACTGGGTGAAGCCGGGCCAGGTCAAACAGACAGACAGACAGACAGATAGTCGGGAACGGGAGCTTATATGACTACTTATATGAATTAAATTAGATGCCCCCCACCAGGAGCTGGGCGAAGCCGGGCCGGGTCAGACAGACAGATAGTCGGGAACGGGAGCTTATATGACTACTTATATGAATTAAATGAGATGCTCCCCACCAGGAGCTGGACGAAGCCGGGCAGGGTCAGACAAACAGACAGACAGACAAACAAGCAGACAGACAGACAAACAGACAGACAGACAGACAGACAGACAGACAGACAGACAGACAGACAGACAGACAGATAGATAGATAGATAGATAGATAGATAGATAGATAGATAGATAGATAGATAGATAGATAGATAGATAGATAGATAGATAGATAGATAGATAGATAGATAGATAGATAGACAGACAGATAGATCTCCGCCAGGGCCTGAGCGAAGCCGGGCGGGTCAGCTAGTAACGGATAAAAGAGTAGCAGATAAGTAACCAACGGATAAGAGATTAGTTAGCTGCAGTGGTTCTCAACGTTTTTTGGCCCGTGCCCCCCTTCACCATATTTTCAGAACGCCATTCCCCTCTTTCATATTTCCTATCTAAAAATCCCCCCACCCCTACACAGTATACGTAAAAGTTGAAGGCAAATTTAATAGCATATACTAAAACAAGTCTAGATATCCACATAAAACATGATTTGTGGGTCTACTTACTTTAAAATGAATTTTGGAAGGATTAGACATACATAACTGTAAGGTATGAAGGGAAAAACAATATTAAGTAATCGGTTCTTGTATTAACACGATCTTGAAATGGTCTTAATTCCCCCCCCCCCCCTGGAAACCCTAAAATTCCCCCCTGGGGGGGGGGGATTCCCCACCGGTTGAGAACCACTGAGTTAGCAGATCGGTTAACAAATTGATAAAAGATAAAAGAGTAGTAGATCGGTAAAACAACTGATAAGAGATTAGTACATAAGTAACCAACGGATAAGCGATTAGTAAGTAGATCGCTAAACAAACTGATAGGAGAGTAGTAGATCAGCCAACAACTGATAAGACGAGTAACAGATCGGTAGACAACTGATAAGAGAATAGTAGATTGGTAAACAACTGTTAAGAGAATAGAAGATCTTTAAAAAAAAAACTGATAATAGAGTTGTAGAGCGGTAAACAACTGATAAGAAAGTAGTATTAGATTGTTAAACAAACTCATAAGAGAATAGAATATCTGTAAACAACTGATAATAGAGTTGTAGAGCGGTAAACAACTTATAAGAGAGTAATAGGTCGGTAAACAACTGATAAGAGAATATATCGGTAAACAACTGATAAGAGAGTAGGAGATCGAAAAGCAATTGATAAGAGAGTAGTACATCGGTAAACAACTGATAAGAGAGTAGATTCGTAAACAATATAAAATAGTAATATATCGATAAACAGTTTAGTTTAGCTTAGTCGATGGATCAACATCGCGGCACACGGGTGTAACTCATAAGTGCTCCGTTCTCCTCCTAACTCAAACCTGAGTCTGGAGAAACTCAGCTCAGTGCACGAACTCCGTAGCACCGGCAAGGATCCTGAAATACTTTGGGTAGATTTTTAACTCGAAATTGTGCCCGGGCAGCGCCGTTAGGCTACTCTTTTTCGATTTCCAACTGCCAAGGGATGTTTTACGTGCGCAACAACACACACGGGAGTCCGAACTCACCACCCAGAGACCAGGGAACCAGGGGAAATTTTATTACTAGAAGTCCACGTGAAAAAAGATCCTGGTCCTCACAGGGGCTTGAACCCGTGACCTCCAGCACTCGATGCTGACACCATACCTCGAGACCACGCAGCCCCCTAAGTATATCGATAAACAAACCCATAAGAGAGTAGTAGATCGGTAAACAACTGATAAGAGAGTAGAAGATTGGTAAACAATTGATGAGAGAGTAGTAGATTGGTAAGCTACTGGCAAGTGATTAGATCATAAGAGTATCAGTAAACAGCCGTTAAGAAAGTAGATCGATAAACAACTAATAAGAGAGTAAATCGGTAAACAACTCATAAGAGAGCAGTAGATTGGTAAAGATCTGATAAGAGAATACGTCGGTAAACAACCGATGAGAGAGTAATAGAACAATGAACAATTGATAAGAGAGTAGTATTTCAGTAAACAACTGACTAGAGAGTAGATCGGTAAACAACTCATAAGAGAGCAGTAGATTGGTAAACAACTGATAAGAGAGTAGTAGATGGGTTAACAATTGATAAGAGAGTACATCGGTAAAAACTGATAAAAGAGTAGATAGGTAAACAATTGATAAGAGATTAGTAGATTGCCAAACAAGCTCATAAGAGAGTAGTAGACCGGTAAACATCTATTAAGAAAGTAGATTGGTAAACAAACTGATAAAAGTTCAAATTGGGAAACAATCCGATAAGTGATCAAATTGTTAAACAAACTGATAGGAGACCGGTAAACAAACTTCAAGTTGATCGGCAAACATAAGAAAACTCTGATCAGTAAATAGATTCACGGTGAAACAGACCTGCAAAACGATGTAAATCAAGAACAGTAAACAAACTGGTAGGAAAACATTATGGCAAACACATGTGAGAGCAAACAAATTAGTGAACAAACTAGCGCAAAAGTAGAATGTACAGAAACTATATAGTACGAAAATATATTGGTTTAAAAAAAAACGTGTAGGAAAACAGATTTGTACTTAAACTAGTGGACAATAGAATAGTAAGCAGACTAGTGCCAAACTACAGTGGAAAAGAAACTAGTGTGAAAGTAGAATGGAAAAGAAACTAGTGTGAAAGTAGAATGGAAAACAAACTAATGTGAAAGTAGAATGGAAAAGAAACTAGTGTGAGAGTAGAATGGAAAAGAAACTAGTGTGAAAGTAGAATGGAAAACAAACTAATGTGAAAGTAGAATGGAAAACAAACTAGTGTGAAAGTAGAATGGTAAACAAACTAGTGTGAAAGTAGAATGGAAAACAAACTAGTGTGAAAGTAGAATGGAAAACAAACTAGTATGAAAGTAGAATGGTAAACAAACAAGTGTCAGGGTGGAATGGAAAACAAACTAGTGTGAAAATAGAATGGAAAACAAACTAATGTGAAAGTAAACACCATAAAATAACACGTAGTAATGCAGCTAAACAGAACACAGTGAGGAAAAACACAGTACGTTGCGGCGACTAGTCTTCTTCAACTAGTGTGTCAGCAGAATGGTAAACAAACACAGAAGAAAACAGAGCTGTACACGAACTAGCGCGAAATAGAATGGTATACAAACTGCGCGAAAGTGGAACTGTAAACACAAAAATAGAAAAAAATAGAGATCCGCAAGCAATGTACTGGGAAATAGAATTGTAAACAAGACTGGTACGCAAGTGAAATAGTAAACAGACTTGTGGGAAAGGTAAACGATTAGTAAGATGTTGGCAAACATAACTACAAACAAACAATCCGGCAATTACAAGAATGCCGATGTCCTGTGTTACTCCCCCAGCACTGACTTTATCTGCGGGTTTATAAAATGAAAACAAATTTCCCGTTTTTAGCACGTGCGGGCTTAAGAGGCCCTGGCCACTTCTGATTTTACGGGCATGCGCTCTGGCTTCCACTAATAACTTCCGCACATGCGTAGTGCAGGCGGTGTATAATCGGGAAAAACTAACGAAGCTAGTTAGGCTGGCACGTTCTAACGGACAAAATGGAAGATAGTGCAGGGGGGTATGTTTCTTCTTCTGTTTGATTTCAATCGTTATTCTGTCTGTCTTTCTTTCTGTCTCCACCCTCCTCCATTTCCCCTCTTTTTCATATATATTGAATATATGTATGAAGAGATTTTTACAGTAGTTTACACATACTGGCACCTTGCCTGTCTTGACAGACGATAGTAAAATAGTATGTTACATTGTGCTTCCAAAAAGGCATAATAAGAACAACCTATGACGGTAGCGAATGCGAATGATCAGATCAATCTGCGCGGTAAACGTTCGTCCACAATGGATGCATGTGAACACATGGTCATTTCCACCATCACGCACTATCTGACGTCTCACATGCTCAGGGTGTGACCAATCAGTATTACTTTTCTTCTTTGTCTTTATTCCATTTCTGATCTTTGTCGTCAACACAACAAGATCAGCAGCGACTTGATCCCAAGGTGCTCCCATTAGTCTGAAACAAGCCAATGCATTTAAGTAATTCCATCCATCCATCCATCACTTGTCACGCCGATAAGCGTGGACGGTCATGATTCGCCGTTTCGTTCGATCACCAGATTCATGGATCTGTTCAATGTCTTATCTCGACCACGCCACGTGGCCAAGTCATCTAGGTTTTTACTTTTCTGTCTTCATCTTGTTATCCCCCCCCCCCCCCCCCCCCTCACGATCTTGCCAGTTGTCACCAAGTTCTCGAGTTCATTTCGTCTTATAACATGCCCAAGAAATTTTGACTGTCTACGTCTAATGTCTCTAATCAGTTTACCATTTTCATTTCTTTCTTGTGGGACTTGGTCTTTGCTTTTTCTGTCTATCCGTGGTATTCTTTGTATTGTCCTCAGAAACCACATGTCCACAGCCATCAGATGTTTTTCAGCTTGTCTGCTCATTGTCCACGCTTCACATCCATACAAAAGAACTTGGGTACATTAAAAACAGCAGGTGGAAGATGTATACAGGAAGTCAAATGCAAAATAGACCGAACAAAGGCAGCATTTCATAAGTTGAAGAATATTCTCTGCAATTTATCTTTGTCAATCCAAGTCAGGGAAATAATGATTAAGAGCTATATTCAGCCCATCCTGATGTACGGAAGCGAATCTTGGATAATTAACAGACAAGTGAAGGATTATGTGCTTGCTTGCTTGCTTGTGTTCGTTGGCTTGAGCTCCAACGCGAAGTCCTGTATGTCGGATGAAGGCATCCTGTTGTCCAACATCAGTGTGATGTCATACAGGACCTGAGTAAGAATTATGTGAAGGCTGGGGAGATGTGGTTTTATAGAAGACGGATGAGGACGGATAGAAAAAGCAATGAAGACATGATGAAAGAAGTTAACTAAACAAAATGTGCTCTCTGGTGTGCCTTGCCAGATAAAGAAGACCTGATCATTCGGGGCCACATCGATTGGCGGATGTCATTCGAGGCGGTCGGGCAAACTTTGAGCTATTGCTTACAATAGATGAAGTTGTGATATTCTAGTATGATAATTTGGTCGCGTCTAGCGTGAGCCGCGTGGTCAGGTGGTTACACACCCGCCTCGTGTGATCCGAAGTACAGTCCCGAGTCCATTCAGGAACATGCACTACTGACGAGCTCAATCGAGAGCGAAACTCAAGTCTAGTGCTTCCAGTCTGACGTGGACAAGGCTTAAGGTTCGTGCCGGAATACGATCAGCATTTCTTGTAGTGGGTTTTGCTCAATCTTTAAACCTCAAATCCTGAAACAACCAAATAAATAAATAAACAATCGCCAAAGAGAACTGGTTGGTTTCATCGTAAAAAGACAGTCCACTTTCATTGGGCATGTAACGAGAAGGAGAAAGCTGGGGGATATCGTAACAAATGGGCGGTTAGAGGGGAGGACAGACATGGGAAGATCAAGAGAATAAAGATGCTGGACAGTTTGACATCATGGCATGGAGGAACATCAATATCAGAAATGATTGGTAGCACAAGAGGCTGGGAACAGACATAAAATCACCAGCACCACACGGCATGGACTAAAAGAAGAAGACATGTAGTAATGATTCTTGCACATTGTCATACACCATAGACTCTCGCATCCCCACCCCCAACAGGAGAAACGTGTCGAGCTAACCCAGATGTTAAAGTGCTGCCGGCAGACGCCAAGAATATCTCGATCAATACGTCAGTGTGTGGTCCACCCAAGCCACATACACACTCCACGTCAATATGTGCCGTTGATGCCAGACTCATTATTTCTCACATAATACCCCGAAATACAGCATACAATATTGAGTACAATACAACTCACGCCAGAGAAACGGCCGGGAAGGCAGGGATTGGGAGAAGAGGTGGAAGAGGGGGGGGGGGGGGGTTAAGAGAACTAAACTGGGTTTCCAAGGATGGGCAGGGAGTGTCTTAAATATAGCAATAGAGAGCAGTAGAGCAATATATTAGATGGGAGTGATGAGAATAGTTGCATGTTTTTGACTGCTCGAACAAAACAGTAGTATTAACAGCAGCAGCACTAGTAGTAGTAGTAGTAGTAGTAGTAGTAGTAGTAGTAGTAGTAGTAGCAGCAGCAGCAGCAGCAGCAGCAGCAGCAGCAGCAGCAGCAGTAGTAGTAGTAGTAGTAGTAGTAGTAGTAGTAGTAGTAGTAGTAGTAGTAGTAGTAGTAGTAGTGCCGTGCTCCCTGGCGAAGGTGTTAAGGACGCTGTTTGTAATCCCGCGTCGCGTTGGTTTCTTACGGAAAGATATGTGAGCCGGTCGTTCAGAAAGCAATGGCAAAACTACTGAACCTAAACTTGTCAAGACATCAACAGCTGCTGACAAATGCTGGTGTTGACTCAAATTTCCTGTAAAGGATATGAAAAAACAACAACAACAACACACTATTAGTAGTAGTAGTAGAAGTAGTAGTAGTAGTAGTAGTAGTAGTAGTAGTAGTAGTAGTAGTAGTAGTAGTAGTAGTAGTAGTAGTAGTAGTAGTAGTAGTAGTAGTAGTAGTAGTAGTAGTAGTAGTAGCAGTAGTAGCAGCAGCAGCAGCAGTAGCAGCAGCAGCAGTAGAAGAAGAAGAAGAAGAAGAAGAAGAAGAAGAAGAAGAAGAAGAAGAAGAAGAAGAAGAAGAAGAAGAAGAAGAAGAAGAAGAAGAAGAAGAAGAAGAAGAAGAAGAAGAAGAAGAAGAAGAAGAAGAAGAAGAAGAAGAAGAAGAAGAAGAAGAAGAAGAAGAAGAAGAAGAAGAAGAAGAAGAAGAAGAAGAAGAAGAAGAAGAAGAAGAAGAAGAAGAAGAAGAAGAGGTAACATGTTTGGTTTGGTTTTCTTAAGGGAAGATTGCCTCACGGTCATTTCTGTAACAGGTTAGTTCTCAAACGGATTGGATGTCTCGTGATTGTCTAACAATTTGGTTCTCTAACAGGTTGGTTGTATCATGAATATCTGAAAGTTTGGTTCACTAACGGGTTGCTTGTATGATGTTTGGATTTCTAATGGTGGTAGTAGCAGCAGGACGGCGTTAAGTTAACAAAGTCAACCAAGATCCTGACACTTGTGACCCAGTTGCTCCCAGCGGTGTACAGGCACACTATTGCCGGTTGCAGGGTAGGGACATAAAGAATTCAGTTATACCCATGGCTGAACAATTGCTACGTCAAACACACACTGCCAACGTAACCGAGTAAATCAGACGTGGTTTATGTCAGTCCCTATGAAATCGAGCCCACGTAGAGACTCAGCAAGGTTCGAACCTTTTGTATTGTTAGAGTATTGAAAGAAATGCAAATCTGACACCCCCCGTTTAAACAAAGCTCTCGGGAGGACAACAAATCGACACCTGACAATGACAAAGAGGCACCCAGCGGCGCAACTCCTGCAGCTTAAAGAAAACAAGAAGGACTTAAGAACAAGAAGTCACTCAATTTCTGTCCCTCCCTTCGTGGCTTGATGCTCCCTCTGGTCACCCAGGAAATCGTCAGATGTTCGGGGACGTGAAACACTTATTAGATAAATATCAAATAGAAATAATGGCAGGTTTTCCTGTCTTGGGTTCTTGTTCCGTCATGCGCGTGGAGCATTATCGCGCCCCCTACCGGCAGTCTGATCTCCTGGAGAAGTCTATTGTGGTTTCCCGTGATGGGGACAGTTGCTCTGGGCATGCGTGGCTTGTCTCACAGGTTAGAGTAACTCAATAGGAGCAATTAGGCAATGCGGAGATGGAGGAACGAGAGCTGCCCTGTGGCTGGTGGGTGTGTGGGAGAACCAGGTAAAGACACCGCACGAGAGGCAGCGGCCATCAATGCCAGCCGGCATGGGCACTGGTCACGTGACGCAGCGGACACAATGTCTTCATAATTTATACAACTAACAAATCAACATTCTTTCACCTATCCCTCTTTTCCGCCCTGCAAATTTGTCTGCGTATAATAAGTCTCTTGAATGTAAGAAAGAGAGTGCTGATATAGAATCTGTTTTGCTGTATTGCGGTGAATCTTGAAATGTAAATGAACAAATTAAGAAAAACTTGAAAGTAACAGAGATGTGGCCCTAAGACCAATGTTGCGAATTCCTTGGACTGCTAGGGTAACTAACAACGATTGCTTGAAAGAGGCTAATGAAACTAGAACGTTATATGTTTTGTTGTTTGTCCATCAAGAATGATGATGACCATTCATTTCATCCAGTGGGGTTGAAGGTGTGGAGCCGTGGGTTCTAAGATGGCTGATAAGGCCTATTTTGGCTCGAAATGTTCTTTGACAATGTGGGCAAAGAATGCTTGACGTCTCTGGAGGAGGATTTCCTGCAGTGGTTATTCTGTCCTGCCTTTTCTTCACAGCTCTTGCAGTCCTGGTTGCCTCACATATGACTGCACCTTTGCGCAATGATGCACGCCACGAATTTCGGTCTCTGGCTGCAGCCTCCCAGGTGTCATGGTGAATTCCAAAAGCATTCAGTGAGATTTTCAGAGTGTCTTTAAAACGTTTCCTCTGGCCACCTTGGGACCGTTTACCACAACGCAGTTCGCTGTAGAAAATTCGTTTAGGGAGCCTGTGATCTGGCATGCGGGTCAGGTGACCAGCCCAGCGAATCTGATTCTTCATCAGTAGAGTGTGGATACTGGGCATGGATGCTCTTTCTAGGACTTCAGTGTCTGGAATCTTGTCTTGCCATTTAATCTTCAGTAGCTTCCTTAGGCAGACTGTGTGGAAGTGGTTTAATTTCCTAGCGTGTCGCTGATAAACAGTCCAGGTTTCACAAGCATATAGCAGTGTGGATAATACAACTGCTTTGTAGAATTTTAGCTTTGTTTGCAGGCTTATTCCAGTTCTGTCCCATACATTCTTGTACAGTCTGCCAAAGGCTGCACTGGCCTTGGAGATTCTTGCATTCACTTCGTCATCGATTGTGGCAGCTTGTGACACAGTGCTGCCAAGATAGGTGAATTTGTCCACAACACTTAGTCTATGATCATTCACTTTGATATTCGGCACAGTGTGATTATTCCCTGGAGCTGGCTGGTACATAACTACAGTCTTCTCCAAGTTGATATTGAGCCCAAAGTTGGCACAGGCATGTGAGAAAGCTGAAACATTATGTTGCATGTCCGCCTCTGAGTTGGCGTATAGAGCGCAATCATCAGCAAACAGGAGCTCTCTGACGGTGCCGCTGTCAATTTTGGTTTTAACTTTCAGCCTTCTGAGATTAAATAACTTTCCATCCATACGGTAGTTGATGTCTATTCCAATGTCGTCGTTCTCGAAGGCATTCGTCAACATGGCTGAAAACATGAGGCTGAACAGTGTTGGTGTCAGGGCACATCCTTGCTTCACTCCATTGGTTACAGGAAAGGGTTAAGACAGTTCACCATTTTCCTGTACTCTTGCCTGCATGCCGTCATGAAATAGCCGCACTATTTGGACAAACTTTCGTGGACAGCCATATTTTGCCATAATCTTCCACAGTCCTTCTCTGCTGACTGTGTCAAAAGCCTTGGTAAGGTCAATGAAAGTGGAGAACATTTCGCAGTACTGTTCCTGACATTTCTCTTGCAGCTGCCTTGCAGCGAAAATCATGTCAACAGTTCCACGTTCTTTTCTGAAGCCACATTGACTCTCAGGAAGAAGACCTTGATCGAGATGGGCTGTGAGGCGATTGAGAAGAATTCTGGCGAGTATCTTCCCTGCAATTGAAAGCAAGGAGATGCCTCGGTGGTTGTCACAGGATTGGCGGTTTCCTTTACGTTTGTAAAGGTGGACTATTGACGCGTCCTTAAAATCTTGTGGCATGGTCTCGTTCATCCATATGTTTGTGAAGACTTGGTGAAGCTGCTCTGTTAGGACCAACCCACCTGCCTTGTATATCTCTGCTGGGATGGAGTCAGGACCAGGTGCCTTGCTGCTGGAGAGTTGCTGGATGGCTTTGTTTATTTCCACTATGGTTGGCAGGTCACCAAGTGTCTCATTGGTGGGAACTTGAGGAAGGCAGTTGATGGTTTCATCATCGAAGAAGGAAGTTGCATTTAAGATTTTGCTGAAATGCTCTGCCCAGCGTTGGAGGATTTCTTTCTTATCGGTGACCAATGTTCCCCCGTCTGCACTGAGGAGGGGAACTATGCCTGGTGATGAAGGACCATAGACCGCTTTCAGTGAGTCGTAGAAGTTTTTCATATCATGTCTGTCAGCAAAGCCCTGAATTTCATCAGCTTTGCTGCTCAGCCAGGAGTCCCGCATGTGCCGAAGTTTCTGCTGCACTACTCTCTGAATGTTCTTGAAAGCATCTTTTTTGATGTTGACTCTGGGTCATTCAAATGTGCCTTGAGGAGAAGATGTTTCTCGGCCAGCAATTGGTTGATGTCTTCGGAATTTTCATCAAACCAGTCTTTATGCTTTCGGGGGGCTGGACCCAGGATTTCCATAGCAGTGTTGTAAATTGTGTCCTTTAGGGCTCTCCATTCTGTTTCTGTATCCTGTTTAGCTTCAGCATTGGGCTTGAGGCGGTCTTCCAGCATATTTTCAAACGACTGCTGCATTTTCTTGCTGTTTAGGCGGGTGACATTTAGCTTTGTTTGCATTTTCGCCCCTTGAGGACGCCGTGGTGGCCTGATGTGGATGTTCATTTTCGAGACAATGAGACGATGGTCTGTCCAACATTCGGCACCACACATGGATTTTGTCACTCGAACGTCTTGTCTGTCACTCCTCCTGACGATGACATAGTCAATGAGGTGCCAGTGTTTCGAGCGAGGGTGCATCCACGATGTCCTATTTCTCATGGGGAGACGGAAAATTGTGTTCGTAATCACGAGATCATGTCCGGCACATGTCTGAAGGAGGCGGAGTCCATTGCTGTTACAATTTCCGACTCCATGCTTTCCAATAATGCCACTCCAAGAGGTGGTGTCCGTGCCTACTCTGGCATTGAAATCCCCAAGGAGTATAAGTTTGTCTCCTTTGGGAACAGATGTTAATACACTGTGCAGGTCCTCATAGAACTTGTTCTTGACATCATCTTCGTTGGTCATAGTTGGTGCGTAGACACTCACAATGGTTGCGTGCTTCCTTCCATTCAGCAGAGGCAACTTCATGGTCATGGGCCTGTCGTTTATAGCCTTTGGAAATCCAGCTAATTTGCCGACCAGGGCCGACTTAATGGCAAATCCCACACCGGATTGGCGTCTTTCCTCGCTTTTCCTTCCACTCCAGAAAAATGTGTAGCCGGCACCAATTTCACAGATTTGGCCTTCTTCTACAAGTCGTGTCTCGCTCAAGGCTGCAATGTCGATGTTGTACCTGCCGAGCTCTCTCCCAATCAGTGCTGTTCGTCTCTCTGGACCCGACGCGCCGTCTCTGTCAAGTAGGGTGCGTACATTCCAAGTTCCAATTGTTAAGGGAATATGGTTTACTCTTTTAGCTTTGCTTGTTTTATCTTTCTTTGTATGTCGACCGCAGTTAAGGGTACCCACCAACCGCGGCTAGCTGGTTAGGTAGTGATGAAGCAGACAATGTTTAGGGCACCTTTTCTAGCCCCTTCCTCATGCTATGGAGGTGAGCAGTGTGTTCCTATAGAGGGCTGCTCAGTCGCTCAGGGGGCTGCCGAATCCCACTGCTGCTCCGGTCAGTAGAAGACGACCATATGGCCTGAGCCGCCTGTGTGCAGGTCTGCGACTACGGCTGCCAGCGTACCCACGCCTGCCGCCCATCGCCACAGGGCTTGAAGGTGATATGTGACGTTGGATGAAGAATGACTTGCGCGATGACTTGGATTAAAGTGAGGAAGAGTTGCGCAATTCGTCGACCTCACTCTCTCGCCTGAGTCCATCTGAGTCCAGTGACAAGACAAGTCGAGACGATTGAATACAGGTGCAGTGGATGACCAGGGCGCTCTACGTGCCTTGCCGTGCTCATTACGTTCCACAACGCTTTGCAGGTAAACGCCGTCTTGCCCGTTGAATCAGGAATGATTTCTTCCGCGCAGTCTGCCGAATCCTGTCTTCACATGCTGGGTAGGCATACCCTAGTTTACCTCTTGGTTTGACACCAAATCGGATACCCATGCCTGGTTTAGCCAGCCTCTCACAGCTGTTGCCCGGGGGTGGCCGCTGTCGCATGCTGACAGCTACTAGGAGCCACAGGCACGAGCTGGGTGTCAGACTTGGACCAGTGGGGGATGGGTCCTGAAAGGACATGAGAGCCATCCTTACCAAAGGTGCTACCAATGCCTGATACCCCTACCCCCCAGAACATTATATACAACAATAAGAAAGAGGCAAACATCTTTCTTCGGTTATGTGATGAGAAGAGAGGCATTGGAGAACACCGTGAAGACTGGAAAGATCGAGGGGGTAAGAGGCAGAGGCCGACCAAGAGAAATGATGCTGGATGGATTGAGACGGTGGCATGGAGGAATATCAGCAGCATTGTTGATCCAGCACACAAAAGACCGAGATCTGTGGAGAGACATGAACGCCTACGCCAGCTGGCATGGCACTTGATGATGAGGATGATATGTTTCTTTATATACCTATTTACCTACCTATTTACCAATGTGACTACGTACGTAGCTACTTACCTATCTAATACTTATCAACATAGTGCTAAACCCCTTTCCTACCCTCCTGCTTCCATCCATCATGTGCCATGCCGAAAAGCGTGGGCGGTCATGTTCTGCCATCTCACTCGATCACCAGAGGCGTGGATCAGCTCCGTGTTTCTGTCTCGACCATGCCACAAGGCCAAGCCATCCAGGTACTTGCTTCTAGGTCTTCCCCTTGGTCTCTTCCTTTCGATCTTGCCAGCTGTCATCAAGTTCTCCAAATCATTTCTTCTCATAACATGCCCAAACAATTTTGACTATCTACGTCTAATGACTCTAATCAGTTTACGATCTTCATTTGTTTCTTGAACGACTTGTTCATTGGTTTTTCTCTCTGTCCATGGTATTCTTTGCATTTTCCCCAGAAACCACATTTCCACAGCCATCAGATGTTTTTCAGCTTGACTTCTCATTATCCACGCTTCACATCCATACAAAAGTACAAGTTCTATGTAGCACCTCAACACTCTTTTTCTCGTTTCAATTGATATCTTTTTATTGGTCAGTATGTTTTTCATCTTGCAAAAGACTACCTTCCCAATGGCAATTCTAGTTCTAATCTCTTCAAGGCATCTCTCATCAGATGTTATGACTTTCCGAGATAATTGTACCAACTCACCTGTTCAAGAATATTCTCATTTACCTGTATATTACATTGTGGTATTTCGTTCTTCCTATAATTTAATTCTAATTCTAGTTGTTCACTGTGTGCAACAACCGCATCTACTAATTGTTAAAGATCCTGCTCATTGTCTACAATCAATACTGTATCATCTGCATATCTAATGTTATTGATGTATCGTCCCCCAATGTTGATTCCTTCCATATCTCCTATATTTCTGAAAATATTTTCACTGTACAGGGAATAAAGATCTGGAGACATTATACATCCCTGTCTCACACCTCTTTAAATAGGCTGATATTGACCTACATCGTTATCAATTCTGATGGCAGCTTGTTGTTTCCAATATATGTTTGTCACCTATCTTCATTTTGCCTACGTACTTCCTATCTAAAAAAAAAAAAAAAAAAAAAAAGAAAAAAGAAAAAAAAGAAAGAAAACAGTTAGTCGCATATCCTTTACAGGACGTTGCTATCAACACCAGCATTTCTTGCTGGTGTGATCTCTTGGAAAGTTTACGTTCAGTAGTTTGCCATTGCTTTCTGAATGACCGGCACCCATACCATTTCGTAAAATACCAACGCAAGGCGATCTTCTGCCAAATCTCCTGCAGCTGTGTTTCGAACGCGGGTATACGGGATTAAGAACTGCGTCCTTAACACCTTCGCCGCGGAGACGGCACTTCCTATCTACATACCTAATATTTAACTACCATACTATCCACACACTAACCACCCTCCGTAACTACTCACCTGCCTGCCTACCTACCTGCCAGCCTGCCTAGTTACCATAATTTCCACGCACTAACCATTCTCCCAACATACCTACCTGTCGGTTTGCTGGTCTACCTTGTTATCTAAGACACTATTTACGCACTTACGATCTTACTTACCTACCTACCTACCTGCCTGTCAACCTACCTAGTTACCAACTATACCATCTATGTACCTTCCTCCGTGTGTACTTACCTACGTTCCTACCTGCCTGTCTAACCATCTACTACATACCTACTTATCAATCTACCACACTACTAACTTACTTACCATCGTCTCTATCTACCTTCCCACGTAATCACTTGTCTACCTACATGCATACCTAATTACCTAACCATCTGCCACATTCCTACCTACCTACCTACCTACCTATATTACCTACTTACCTACCTACCTACTGCCTACCGACCTACCTACCTACCTACCTACATAAGTACTAACTAACTAACTAACTAACTAATTGACTGACTGACTGACTGACTTACTGATTGACTGACTGACTGACTAACTGCCTATTCGCCTACCAGCTTGCATACTTATCTAACTAATTACCTACCTGTCTACATAACTACATGCCTATCTAACTAGTAAAGTAACGATTTACTCACATGGCTACTCTAGTAGTGTTATAGTAATTGACTATAATGGCATGGAGTCATTGACTGTGACGTCATGGAGTCACTAACTGTGACGTCATGGAGTCACTGACTATGACGTCATGGAGTTCCTAACTATGACGGCATGGAGTCACTGATGACTACGACGACACGGAGTCACTGACTATGACGACATGGAGTCAGGCGTCCCTAACTATGATGACATGGAGTCATTAACTATAGCGGCGCGGTGTCACTGACTATGAAGGCATGGAGTCCCTAACTATGACTACATGGAGTCACTGACTATGTTGGTATGGAGTCATTGACTATGACCCAGCACATACGCGGGGAAGTCAATAAGTAAGTCACAAATGGCTTTAGAAAAATAACTAAATATGATAACAACTTGAAACCAGTTTATTTTTATACACACATTGTCCCTTTATTTCTCAACATCATTTCCACCAACATTGATGCACTTATCCCATCGTTTTATCAGTCCTCCCAAACCGGTTGCATAGAACTGCGTGCTCTGTTTTTAAACCACGCTTTCACTTCACATTCAACTTCGGCGTCATTCGCAAAATGTCTCCCGCCAAGGTGGGTTTTCAGTGGACACAAAAATCGCTAGGGATTAAGTCAGGGCTGTAAGGTGGATGTTCCAGAACTTCCCACCTTAGTTGGTTAATTTTCTCCGGAGTTAATCGAGCCGTATGTGGTCTGGCATTGTCATGAAGACGCAACACTCCTCTAGTCAGCAGTCCTGGATATTTTCTTCGAACTGCATCATGAAGCATCTTCACAGTACGATTCAGAATTAACATTGCCACCTTTCTTCTTGAAATTGGTTAAAAGCACTCCTTGACATTCCCAGAACACTGTCAGCATAACCTTCCCTGCTGATGACTTAACCTTGAATTGTTTAACACAAGCGAAGAAGGGTGTTTCCATTGCACCGAAGCACGCTTTGATTCAGGCTGGTAGTGATGCACCCATGATTCGTCCCCTGTAACAATCCTGTTCAGCATGTCTTCTCGTTCATCTTCGTATCGACAGAGATGATGCAAGGACAGGCCAAATCGGTTCATTTTGTATTCCTCCTTCAATTGTCTGGGTACTCACCTTGAGCACACTTAAATTTCAATCGATCATGCATTATGCTGTATGCTGACCCATGTGTGCACCCTATTGCAGATGCTACAGAGTCTAACGTTACTCGCCTATCACCTCTAATCATCTCCCCCACCCGTTGCACGGATGCTGCTGTTGCAATCTCAACAGGACGACCAGATCGGATTTCATCAACAATTTTAGAGAGTCCTTGGGAAAATTTTTCTACCCAGCTATCCCCCGCTTTACGGGACAAACATTTGTCAGTATAAACAGGAAGCATTTCCTTATGAATGTCCTTTGCAGGCAGTTCTGTTGCCCACAAAAAAAAAAAAAACGCACAACAGCAAGTGGCTCTTTGGTTGTACACTCCGTAAGTAGAGTGGCCATTTGGTTTATGCGCTGCGCAAGCGCATGAGACACCTAGCGACACCTGAAGAACGGGAATATAAAGTTCGATGTTGTTGTCACCTAATGACACCTGTAGAAAACACCAACTACATTTACCTGCCATCCCACAGAACTGTGTGACTTACTTATTGACTCGCCCGCGTAGAAGAAACAATTAAAAGCATTGGAAAAATGAATGTACCCACACACTGGGCGAATATAATTGAACGATCTAATAACAACTCTTTCTGGACAATTCAAAAATGGCGAGAGAGATAAACGACATCTATGTACGACAAATAAATTCGAGTATGAATGTATGTGTTTTCATGTGTAATAATGGCCTCTACACCGTCAGTTGGACTACAATGTTTACTTCTCAACTGTGACTTACGGACGTAAATTACAAGTAACTCTGAAATCGGAGTTGGTTCGTCTGATGGCGAGGGACACTGGTAATAGGAAAAGCTAATCCACATGCAAAAATAGGTCTACTACTAGAAGTAGTATGTATGTACTAAGCTGGAGTTTAAAGCTTGAGTGAGCGCAAAACAAAAAACAAGTATCACCGTATCAACTACAGTAGCGCGTCAATCACCTGGAGATGTTAATCAGCTTTTTTGTTTTGCGTTCACTCGCTCTACTCCTAGTGCACTGGACTGATTTTTGCGTGTGGATCAGAAATACTTCAGTCACACCAACTGGCAACACGCGCCGACTGCGAGTGCACAAAACCCGATCTAGTTTACAATTTACGGGGACAGAACAACGACACTGTCCATTACCAGGTAATTGAATGACATGACGTGCCCATTGGATTTACGCAGTTATTGCCCAGGATAAACCCACTCCACCCCACCTCACTTATCCCATTATTTCTGGGTTTCCTTGTCTGCTGCCCTTTGATGGCCGTGACAACATCTTGTTCCCGCCGCATCTTCATTGATTATCTTGTCCGCGCCAATTCACAAACCGCACCAGAAATCTTCTTTCTTGTCACATCAGACCTGCATTTGGAGTAATTTTACCGTCAGTTTGACAAGCCCAGTGACATTTTCAAAACATCAAATCGACAACATCATGTTTGCCAGCTATACCAAGTACTAGAAAGTTCTAAACTGCATCAACTACGGCCATATATCCCCAGACAGGCACATCAAAGTAAACAAACAAATGAAGATTACTACGTGTCTTTCAGCTCAAAAAACATTGCCCCTGGACGGAGCTGTTGGGTCGCCTGAATTGCGTTAATTAATAATCTTAAGTGTTTTATTGCACCGGAAAATAGAGTCTGCCCTCGGGATAGCTGTGCGACGGTTATACCCATTTCAGGTGGGCGAATATTGCTCCAATTTCTTCTTTCATTCGCTTGAAATTAATTGTCTGTATCTCTAATATTGTCTCTTGTTTAAACTTCGCTGTCTTTTTTAGTCCACTCAGTAGTCCTTAAAGGATTTAAAATGCAAGAAAATCAACTTCATTGCACAGGGTTTAATCACTTATGGCTCGGTCTCTTTCCGCAGGACGGCTTGTCGAAAGCCCCGCACAAAGCACGAGTTCCGTAGCTCCAGCGACGACCCAGAGGGATCTCTTAGAAAACTGCACTCGTAAACCGAACGATGAAGGCCGGAATCGAATCCATACCACCTCACCACAGCGACTCCATTTCAATGGTCCAGAGAGTTTATCTTCCACCGTTGTTTCTCTAGGCCAGAAGGCTTGCTTAAATATGTCGTATTTTGGCCAGTATTGGAGTGTGTTATCTGCTGTCGGTGTCGCAAATCCACATGTGCACAATGCTGATTCGCAAATCTTGAATTGTGTATACATGTGGTACTGCTCCAGTTATATTGTTTCTTTGATGTCGGTTCAAGGGTCGGTTGTCTCCATGTGGGTTTGTCTAAGGCGTTGGTTGTCTGACGGGTTGGCTTTTTCTTAGTTATATCTTTAACAGGTTCGTTGTCTAATTGGTTCGGTGTCTTAAGGTTGGTTGTCTGACGTGTTTCGTTAAAGAGCAACAGATTGAATGGTTTGACCACCTCACAAGAATGCCCTGGTACCGTCTGCCACAAAGATCTACAACAGTGAAGAAATATAATAGATACACAGCAAGGGGAAGGCCACGTAAAATATGGAGTGATGGTATCAAGAATAATCTTAGAGAAATGAAGAAGAAGAAGAAGAAGAAGAAGAAGAAGAAGAAGAAGAAGAAGAAGAAGAAGAAGAAGAAGAAGAAGAAGAAGAAGAAGAAGAAGAGAAGAAGCAGAATGAGGAGGAGGAGGAGGAGGAAGAGGAGGAAGAAGATGAGGAGGAGGAGGAGAATTAGAAGAAGAAGAAGAAGAAGAAGAAGAAGAAGAAGAAGAAGAAGAAGAAGAAGAAGAAGAAGAAGAAGAAGAAGAAGAAGAAGAAGAAGAAGAAGAAGAAGAAGAAGCAGAATGAGGAGGAGGAGGAGGAGGAAGAGGAGGAAGAAGATGAGGAGGAGGAGGAGAATTAGAAGAAGAAGAAGAAGAAGAAGAAGAAGAAGAAGAAGAAGAAGAAGAAGAAGAAGAAGAAGAAGAAGAAGAAGAAGAAGAAGAAGAAGATCTAGCGGGTTGGTTCTATAAAAGGGTGGTTGTTTCACGGTTAATTCTGTAACAGGTTAATTTTCAAACTGTTTGGTTGTCTCGTGATTATCTAAAAGTTTGGTTCTCTAACATATCATGGTTGGGTTTCTAATGGGGTGGTTGTAACAGATTAGTTCTCAAACGGGCTGGTTGTATCATTAGTTCTCTAACATATTGATTGTCGCATGACAAGTTCCCTAACGGGTAGGTTCTTTTAAAGGTTGGGTGTATCATTGCTGGTTCTCTAACGAGTTTGTTGCATCATGGTTAGTTCTTTAATAGGTGGATTGTATCATTGTTAGTTCTCTAAAATGTTCGTTGCTTCATGGCTAGTTCTCTAATGGATTGATTGTCTCGTGGTTAGATCTCTACTGGTGGGTTGTAGCATAATTAATTCTCTAAGGGATGTGTTGTATCATGGTAAGTTCTCTAACGGGTGAGTTGTATCATGGTTCTTTCTCTAATAGGTGGATTGTATCGTGGTTAGTTCTCGAAAAAAATTGGTTGCCTCATGGTTAGTTCTCTAACGGGTGGGTTGGGATTATGGTTAATTCTCTAACAGTTGTGTTCTTTCATGGTAAGTTCTCTAACAGGTGTTTTGTTCCATGGTAAGTTCTCTAACGGGTGGTTTTATCATGGTTAGTTCTCTAAGGGGTGAGTTGTATCAATGTTAGTTCTCTAACGGGCGGGTTGTATTTTCGTTAGTTCTCTAATAGTTGTGTTCTTTCACAGTAATTTCTCTAACGGATGTTTTGTTCCATGGTAAGTTCTCTAACGGGTGGTTTTATCATGGTTAGTTCTCTAAGGGATGGGTTGTATCAATGTTAGTTCTCGAACGGGTGGGTTTTTATCATGGTTAGTTCTCGAACGGGTGGGTTGTATCATGGTTAGTTCTTTAAGGGTGGGTTGTATCATGTTTAGTTCTCTAACGGGTGGGTTTTTATCATGGTTAGTTCTCTAACGGGTGGGTTGTATCATGGTTAGTTCTCTAATTGTAGGTTGTCTCTGGTTAGTTCTCTAAGGTTTAGTTGTCTGATGGTTAGTTCTCCAATTGGTTGGATGTCTCATGGTTAATCCCACAACGGGTTGATTGTTTCATGGTTAGTTCTCTAACATATTTGTTGCCTATGGTTAGTACGTAACGAACTAGTTGCATTATAGTTAGTTCTCGAACTGGTGGTCTCCCTAACTGGTTGGTCGTCTCAAGGTTGCTTGACTCACAGCTGGTAGTCCTGTGACATGGCTAGGTCGTGGTTTTCTCACACCTGGCAATTACTTTGACCCCATTACCTTGAAATGCTTGAGGATTTGTCTAACCATGGTAACGCCTGCGTACAATACACTCGACAGGATCAAGCGATATACCCAACAAACCAACTCCCCGCCCGTACAGGTCCTCAAACATCATTTAACGCTGTATTATTTTTATCTTGTGGGGGTTTCTGCTGCACGTGCGAGATTTAGGGTAATTCCCACAGAGCACGTGACGTTTACACCATATTTTACTAATATCCTCCGCCATTTTGTTTTTACAGTGCGTGTTACGTAAATACCCCGGCTGAGGGAATAACAAGGGCATTTTTTAGTCGAGTGAGAGAAAATAGCGCTAAGTGTGGTAATTTTAATGCGCGGATAAATACACTTAGTAATGAGACCTTCCGGTTGATGTGCCTACTATCTCGAGTCGTACGTAAGACCGTTGGGGGACAACGGGTAAGCTTCGTGGTTGTGGAATTATTTAGCTCTATAGGCCCCAGAAAGTTTCTCTGCAGATGTACACTTTGGACAATAGTCACAATGATAATTTTCCAGCAGATGTACAAAGTGGACAATAGTCACAATGATAATTTGCCAGCAGATGTACAAGGTGGACAATAGTCACAATGACAATTTTCAGAGCAGATGTACAAAGTGGACAATAGTCACAATGAATAATTATTAACATATGGCTGGGTTGGGGTGGGGAGTTAGGGTGCGGGAAAGAAGAGTCATAATGAACAATTCTTATCAAATGGTTGATAGGGAAAATAGTCGCAATGAACAGCAGATACCTACAATTAAAACAGCACGAGGGAATTACTGTACATGACACAACACAGACTGGGTTGTATGTAAAATATATAGCCAGATTTCTTTGGTATGTTTAGATGAAAGATAAAAAAAAATTATAGCACAACTTAAGGCACTTATATAATAGCTGATATCACTTGGTGCGTTGTTTGATACACATGGAAAATAGCTGATATCACTTGGTGCGTAGTTTGATACACACGGGCAATAGCTGATATCACTTGGTGCGTTGTTTAATACACACGGGCAATAGCTGATATCTCTTGGTGCTTTGTTTGATACACAAGGGCAATAGTTGATATCTCTTGGTGCGTTGTTTGATACACACAGGCAGTAGCTGATATCACATGATGCGTTGTTTGATACACACGGGCAATAGCTGATATCACTTGGTGCGTTGTTTGATACACACGGACAATAGCTGATAGTACTTGGAACGTTGCTTGTTACATAAGGGCATTTGCTGAGAGCACCTGATGTGTTACTTAAAAGACAAGAGAAATGGCTGATAGCACTTGGTGTATCACTTAAAAGACATGGACAATAGCTGATAGCACTTGATGTGTTACTTGATACACACGGGCAATAGCTGATAGCACTTGCTGTGTTACTTGATACATACAGGCAATTGCTGATAGCACTTGAGTTGTTACTTGATATACATAGTCGATTGCTGATAGCAATTAATGTGTTACTTGATACACATGTGCAATAATTGATATCACATGGTGCGTTGTTTAATACACACGGGCAATAGCTGATATTACTTGGTGAGTTCTTTGATACACATATTCAATAGCTGATATCACGTAGTGCGTTGTTTGATACACACGGGAAATAGATGTTATCACTTGGTGCGTTATTTATACACAAGGGCAATAGCTGTTAGTACTTGGAACGTTGCTTGTTACACAGGGGCATTTGCTGATAGCACCTGGTGTGTTACTTAAAAGATAAGAGAAATGGCTGATAGCACTTGGTGTATCACTTGAAAGAAACGGGCAATAGCTGGTAGCACCTGATGTGTTATTTGATACACAAGGGCAATAGCTGATAGCACTTGATGTGTTACTTGATACATACAGGCAATTGCTGATAGCACTTGATGTGTTACTTGATACATACAGGCAATAGCTGATAGCACTTGGGTTGTTACTTGATACACACAGGCGATTGCTGATAGCACTTGGTGCATTGTTTGTGATATAAAGAGTTAAAAAAAAATGAAATGGGGTTGGGTGGAGGGGAGAGAAAGAGAGAGAGAGAGAGAGAGAGAGAGAGAGAGAGAGAGAGAGAGAGAGAGAGAGAGAGAGAGAATGGGGGGGGGGGGATACAAGACGTCGTTTCCGCCTCAAAATGACACACTGATATATGGTCGTATATCATTATATCTTGACCACACGGCGCTCGACGTGGCAAGTACCCCATCGACCACCTTATCGTCCAGACAATTTTATGGAACCCAGTTTATGTGTCCGACTCGATCTGGTATCTGTGTGGTCAGGAAATGATCCCGTCTCGACGGCCGGCGAGTACCCGCGTTTCTCACAACACCGCCGCGGCTCTGTATCACATTATAAGGTGAATAAATATCCACAACTCACTGATATATGGAAGATAGGCAGACGGGAGTGTAAATAACAGATGTCATGTCAGACAACAGAAAAAATTCTAGAGTTGTATGGGCAGTTGGTTGTAGCGTCGCCGAGGAAAGCACATTTAATCGAAACTCTAGACGTGGTTGTTAGCGTGTGAAACACAGTTGATGACCTTATAGGCACAGATGTTGCCATTATAGGCATAGTTGATGACGTGTTAGGCACAGTTGATGACGTGTTAGGCACAGTTAATGACGTTATAGGTACAGTTGATACCGTTAATAATACATTTTATGACGTTATCGACACATCTGATGACGTTATAGACACAGCTGATACTGTAATAGACACAGTTTATGCCGTTATAGGCACAGGGATGACGTTATAGGCACAGTTGTTAACATGACGTTATAGGCACAGTTGATGACGTTATAGACACAGTTGATGACGTGTTAGGCACTGTTTATGACGTTAAAGGCACAGTTGGTGACGTTATAGATACAGTTGATGACGTTGTAGACACAGTTGATGACGTTGTAGACACAGATGATGACGTTATAGGCACAGCTGATGACGTTATAGGCACAGTTGATGACGTTATAGGCACAGTTGATGACGTTATAGGCACAGTTGATGACGTTATAGGCACAGTTGATGACGTTATAGGCACAGTTGATGACGTTATAGATACAGTTGATGACGTTATAGGCACAGTTGATGACGTTATAGACACAGTTGATGACGTGTTAGGCAAAGTTGATTGTGTTATAGACACAGATGATAACGTTATAGGCACAGTTTATAACGTTATAGACACAGTTGATGACGTTATAGGCACAGTTGATGACGTTATAGTCACAGTTGATGACGTTATAGGTACAGTTGATGACGTTATAGGTACAGTTGATGACGTTATGGGCACAGTTGATGACTTTATAGACGCAGTTGATGACGTTATAGATTCATCTGATGATATTATATATACAGCTGATGATGTTATAAGGATAGCTGATGATGCGCGCTGTGGAAGGAGATTGGGTCATATGGGGTAAAACCCACTGCAATGAAGTCGACCCTGTCGACTTTTAAGCGACTTGTTAAGGTACAGTTGATGATGTTATAGGCACAGATGATGGTGTTATCAGTACAGATGATGATATTATAGGCACAGCTGATGACTTTATAGTTGATGATGTTATAGGTACTGCTGATGATGTTACAAGTACAGTTGATGATGTTATAGGCACAGCTGACACGTAACACATTGTGGCTCATTTAACGGCAATACCATGCCTTGTGTATATATCCCGAATGGTGTGGCCAAAGACACAATTTAATGTCATTAAAAGGGGACAGAAATACCATTTAGATAACGTTCCCAACGTTCATCTTCTGAAAAACCGAAATGCTCTCTCCATCCCTCGACGCATGGATGCCCTCGTTCCAGCCTCGATTTCCGGTTCCAGTCGGAAAGAAACGAACCCAGGTGCACCAGAATATTCTTAATTGTTGTCTCCCTTGTTCCAGCGAGTTCCCGGGGCTGATGGCAGACAGTTGCGGGCTGAGGCCAACCCCCAGCGGACACCTCCAGGAGGCCAACGAGCGACCACAGAAGCGGGCAACAGGGAGAGGGTGAGAAAAGAAGAAACCGAAAAAGTTATAACAGGAAGGAGGAAACAAGGAAAGGGACAGGAAGAAAATTATGGATACAAAGAACAGGAGACTGAGGATAAAGATCTTGTTCGGACATGTGCTCCGGCCGGGTCGTCGGTGCTGTTTCTTTGTGTGTTTGTGTGAGATTTGTGTACCGTTTGTTTTCATATGAAAAGTATATGTGTATAGTCGTTAGTAGCGGTTCCAACTTCACGGTAAAGAGTCGCCCATTTTGCTCCGTTAGAGTGCCAGTGAATATCACACATAATGCTCCTCTGGTGCGCATAATAAGATGACAGTACTACTACAAATACCACCATAATAATAGGTGCAGCAATAATAACAACAGCTACTACTATTATTATTATTACAATACTACTAGATACTACTATTGCTAATACAAGCCATTACTAATATGAATACTGTTAGTGGTACTACTGCCACAACTACAACAACGATTACTAAAACTACTACGGTTACTACTTCTACTGCTGCTAATGCTACTACTACCATTACTAATGCTGTTACGACTATTATTATTACTACTACTACTACTACTACTACTACTACTACTACTACTACTACTACTACTACTACTACTACTACTACTACTACTACTACTACTACTACTACTACTACTAAAACTACTACGGTTACTACTTCTACTGCTGCTAAAGCTACTACTACCATTCCTACTGCTGTTACGACTATTATTATTACTACTACTACTGCTACTACTACTACTACTACTTTTACTACTACTACTACTATTACTACTACTACTACTACTACTACTACTACTACTACTACTACTACTACTACTACTACTACTACTACTACTAAAACTACAACGATTACTACTTCTACTGTTGCTAAAGCTACTACTACCAATACTACTGCTGTTACTACTACTACTACTACTACTACTACTACTACTACTACTACTACTACTACTACTACTACTACTACTACTACTACTACTACTACTACTACTACTACTACTACTACTACTACTACTAAAACTACTACGGTTACTACTTCTACTGCTGCTAAAGCTACTACTACCAATACTACTGCTGTTACTACTACTATTACTACTACTACTACCACTACTACTACTACTACTACTACTACTACTACTACTACTACTACTACTACTACTACTACTACTACACTACTACCACCACCACCATCGCCACTACTGCTACACTAGTACAACACAAACAACAACTACAACTACCCCTACTATAACTACAACAACAACTACTACTACTACTACTACTACTACTACTACTACTACTACTACTACTGCTACTACTACTACTACTACTACTACTACTACTAGTACTACTACTACTACTATTACCACAATTACTACAACTACTACACTATTACTGTAACAACAACAACAATAACAACAACAACAAAAATAACAACAACAACAACAACAACTACTACTACTACTACTACTACTACTACTACTACTACTACTACTACTACTACTACTACTACACTACTACCACCACCACCATCGCCACTACTGCTACACTAGTACAACACAAACAACAACTACAACTACCCCTACTATAACTACAACAACAACAACTACTACTACTACTACTACTACTACTACTACTACTACTACTACTACTGCTACTACTACTACTACTACTACTAGTACTACTACTACTACTATTACCACAATTACTACAACTACTACACTATTACTGTAACAACAACAACAATAACAACAACAACAAAAATAACAACAACAACAACAACTACTACTACTACTACTACTACTACTACTACTACTACTACTACTACTACTACTACTACTACTACTACTACTACTACTACTACTACTACTAGCATTTTGATGAAAATAATCACAAAATGTACAATAACAATGATGATAACAATGATGCGAGTGCAAAAATGGCAACATGATGATGATGATGACGACAATGGCGCAGTAACGAGTACTTGTAGCATCTAGGAACGTGGCTGGGAGGTGTCAGTTTCATGCGCATGATCAGAAGTCACTCGGTTCGAATCATAGTATACGGCTGGACATTATTACAATAATGACTATAGTGCGTTCACTAATGTTTGCCCCTTTCATTTTGTTTTCTTGTCTAGTGCATCCTCTACTCTACTATTTATTATACTTCTATGAGCGCCAAACAATACGTGTGTGTTTATTTATGAACTGTCCTAGTGGCCTCAAGGGATTCCCAAGTTTATATTTCTATGCAACTTTTGCACTTAAAAAAAAAAAAAAAACCACGGCGTATTGGAAATAGCGAAAAGTAGGCCAACAGATCGCCGCTCTGGCAACAATGTTTTAGGAATGACAACTACCCACAGATAGATAGGGCCTGTTACCTTGGATGGAATCTGCAAGCAGAATTCGGACACACTGACATTCGATGTGCTTAACCAGGTGCCTCGCACTGACCTCGATAGGGGAATTAGGAAAAAATAAGAAGTAGAAACTAGTTTCTGGGAAACGTTTCGATTGAAACAAAAAGAAGAGGAAGCAATCGGGTCGTGATTAATGAAAAAAAGAAAAAAAAAGAAATATTCGATAGTTACCACCACTTTATAAAAAGAGCCCCATTGATAACACGACAAAAAAGCCCTCGCTGCCTCCTCAGCGGCTGTTAAAGGCACCATGGAGGGTCGGTCAGTCTGGCGTGAAGCAGGCGTGAAGGAAACTTGAAGAACTCTCCGCTTGGAAAACCCATGTCTCTTAAGGCATCACGGGCCAACTAAAAATAATTCCCGCAATAAAGGAACAATATTGAAACTCTTCGCTTCTTGTAATTAAATTCTACAGGCGAATGGAAATTTGGGCCTCTTAATTTTGTGGCGTGTTCTTGGGCCAGTCAGATTGTCTCGGGTCGGACGTCAAGTGGCCGTGGGAAGATGTATATTTCTTTAATGGGTCAGTTGTTCCATTTGTTTGTTTTATTTGGGGGGGGGGGGAGGGGTAGTAGTCTGATGCAGGGCAACAAGGTGTGACGAATCTTTCTGTTGATGGTTGTGAAACAAAACAAATAAATGAACAAGTAGTAAAACAACAAATTGAATGTAAAGCAAAGAAAGAAAGAAAGAAAGAAAGAAAGAAAGAAAGAAAGAAAGAAAGAAAGAAAGAAAGAAAGAAAGAAAGAAAGACAGACAGACAGACAGACAGACAGACAGACAGACAGACAGACAGACAGACAGACAGACAGACAGAAAGACAGACAGAAAGACAGAAAGACAGAAAGAAAGACAGAAAGTATTGCAAATACAAAGAAGTAAACAATTGATTAGAGAACAAAATAAAGACAAAATAGGAATTGTGAGAATGTAAAGAAACGAAGAAATGCTAGTAAAATAACAAACGGACATGAAGGATTGTGCTGATGTCCAAACAAGTCATACAAATCCGGATTGGGAGCCGGCCTCTGGGTTCAGAAGCTCTAGGTTTGTGTCCAGTACACCAACCATCATCATCATCATCATCATCATCATCATCATCATCATCATCATCATCATCATCATCATCATCATCATCATCTTGCAATATGTTGATCCCGGTTGGCTATGTCACACGACCACTAGAGTCCCGCATTAGATGTGTGTATACCTTTTTTTCCCTTATCATCATCATCATGTGCGGATAAGCGCGAGCAACCAGCCTTGGACCAGGTGGGTGTGTCAACTATTCAGGGACGCCACCCGGATGCTGTCAGCCTCACACGCGTTCTCTGTCTGGGCACTGGGTTGGATGACCAGCCTTCTGGGACAGGGGTGGAAAATAGGGGTTCCGCGTGCGGCACACAGTAAAGATCGTTGGGCATTTTGGACAATGTAAAACTTAGTACAGTAAAACTTCGATTAACCGTAACTCGTTTAACCGTCAGTTTCTGTTATCCGTCATCGTCTTAAAAAAATATGCGAGATACATTTTTTTTGGGGGGGGGGGGGCATGTCCTATTTAAAGGACATCGCTGTCAACACCAGCATTTTACAGCTGTTGTTGATGTCTTCGCAAGTTTACGTTCAGTAGTTTGTCATTTATGCTAACAGATCAGCCACTCAATTTAACTAGCAGAACTCTGTCCGACACGGCCCAATATCCTTGAACAGATTTTGATGTTTTCCGGTCCAAAATAATTGCCACTCCCCTTTGTCGGTCTTCACCTCCAGAATAAATAATCTTAAAATCTTCATCTATCTTGATGTCTGCTCCTGTCCAGGCATCGAGCTGTCCAGGCTCCTGTCCTGCTCCTGTCATTGTGAAAATATTTTCAGGAATGTAGAAGATATAAATGGAATCAGCATTGCAGGACGAAACATCAATAACAGATAGATATGCAGGTGGTACAGTATTGATTGCAGACAATGCGCAAGACCTGCAACAATTAGTAGATGCGGTTGTTGTACACAGTGAGCAGCTGGGGTTGGAATTACATTGTAAGAAGACACAGGTTATGGTCGTCACTAGGAAGAACGAAGTACCACAATGTAATATACAAGTAAATGGGAATATTTTTCAACAAGTGAATCGGTACAATTATCTCGGAACAGTCATAATATCTGATGGCAGATGTCTTGAAGAGATTAGAACAAGGATCGCCATGGCGAAAGCAGCTTTTAGCAAGATGAAAAACATTCTGACCAATAAAATGATGTCAATTGAAACGAGAAAAAGAGTGTTGAGGGGATACATAGAGCCTGTTCTTTTGTATGGATGTGAAACTTGGACAATGTGTAGTCAAGCTGAAAAAACATCTGATGGCTGCAGAAATATGGTTTCTGAGGAAAATGCAAAGAATACCATGGACAGACAGAACAACCAATGACCAAGTACTACAGGAGACAAATGAACATCGTAAACTGATTAGAGAAATTAGACGTAGACAGTCAACAATTTTTGGACATGTTATGAGAAGAAATGGATTGGAGAACTTAGTGACAACTGGCAAGATCGAAGGGAACAGACCAAGAGGAAGACCGAGAGAAAAATACCTGGATGGCTTGTCCACATGGCATGGACGAGACAGGAACACTGAGCTGATCCACGACGCTGGTGATCAAGTGAAATGTCGAGTCATGACCGCCCACGCTTTCCGGCATGGCACATGAGTGAGTGATTGAGTTTGTCATTGCTTTATGAACAACTGGCTCCCATACCAACACGGTAAAACCCAGCGCAACGCGGTCTACTGCCAAATTGGTCGCAGCTGTGTTTCGAAGATACAACATAAAGGACGCTATTGTCAATGTCGCTGTGCTGACCTTAAAGTGTCTAACCTAAAGAGTGGGTGGAATAAACTATTGCTTAAACCTATTGACGAAACTGAAGTGTTGACGAAATGGTGCAGCTGTGCAACAATGTAGGACTAAACAGTGAAAACATTACTCCAGAAGAAGTAACAGATTGGCTGGAACGTGACAAAATTGATGCAGGTTTTGAAATTTTGAACGATGATGAAATTGTTTCTAGTATAACTACCATTGAATAAGAAGAAATTGATGACAATGAAGGATCAGTTCTTAACCAAAAACCTACAACTAGCCACTCAGAAGCAGAAACAATGTTATCAAAGGGCATCGACTGATTTGAAATGCAACACAGATCCTACTTGTGCGTAAGACACGGAACATCTCTGCACAGAAAGATCGAGCCACAAAGTCACAGAAGGATATGACAGATTATTTTAAAGTAAAGTAGGTTTATAGTATTACAATACATTTGTGTACATTACTACTCTTATATTGAAGTTTATATTGATCGCTTTGTAACATTAAATACAATATGTATGTATTATTCACTTTTAAAGAATTTTATTTTCATTTTCATCCTAAGCCCGCAGTGAAATCACGTTAGTGTACATATGTATTAAGAGATTTCTGTTATCCGTCTATTCGGTTATCAGCCTCAACCCTGGTTCAGGCAGTGACGGTTAATCGAAGTTTTACTGTATTAGAGTGTTGTTTAATCACATGATCCATGGAGCGTTGATTATCCATAACGTGAGTTTCGCTGTAGAGCAATGGATGTAAATGCTTGCTTGTTTGCTTGTGTTCGTTGGCTTGAGCTCCAACGCGAAGTCCTGTATGTCGGATGAAGGCATCCTGTTGTCCAACATCAGTGTGATGTCATACAGAACCTGAGGTTTGCGTGAGTATCCGTTGTCCTATGTCTGGCTTATTGGTGTGCAGACTGGTGGTTCCTCGCCGTACAGGCAGACACTCTCCGACTTCGGAGGAATCGGCGATCCTACTGACTTTAGCCAGGACCCCGAAGGGACCTGTTGCCCAGGACGCTCGACGAGGACGCGTCAATAGGTCTTGGCCAGTATATAACCCGGCCCTGGTGCCTTGGAAACACCTCTGCGTCCCATGGATGTAAATAATATGAAAGAACACAATTGTGGAAAACATAGGCCGTTGCGGTGACTAGCCTTTCTCAGCAATCAAATCCACAAAACGCAGATCAGCATGGTCCAATGGGTAAGAACGCGTGTTCTTAACCATCCGCTGTGCTGATGCGGGGGTTAGGGGTTCAACCCCTACACCAGACAGCGGGACTAAAATGTTGATCTTTGGACTCAAGCGTAGTCCATACACACTATTTCTAGTAGTGCTGGGCTGAAATTTGGGCGTGGATTAGCTTTTCCTATTAACAGTGTACCTCGCCATCAGGCGAACCCACTCCGACTTCAGAGGTACTTGTAATTTACGTCTCCAAGTCAAGGACAACAGGTAAAAATTTTAGTCCAACTGTCCGGTGTAGGGGTTGAACCGCTAACCTCGGCATCAGCGCAGCGGATGTTTGAGAACACGCGTTCTTACCCATTCGGCCATGCTGACCTACAACAATATGAAATAACACGAGGTAATCCAGTCCATCGGCGCGCTGGTCACGTGGTCGAGGTCCCAGCCAGGTGGGTTTGTTAAACTGATCTGGGCTGTTAGGTCCACCCGGTATAAGTCGGCTATCTGGACATAGCCTGGACAGGTAGGGCAGCCAGCGTAACCCTGACCACATGATCTGTCGAGTGCCGATTATCCATATATTCCATGGAGTGTTATTATCCACATGATCCATGGAGTGTTGTTTAATCACATGATCTATGGAGTGTTGTTTAATCACATGATGCATCGAGTGCTGATTATCCACATGATCCATTGAGTGATGATTATCCATATAATCCATGGCGTAATATTATCGACATAATCCACGGCGTACCGATTGTCCAGATAATCCAATGCGTACCGATTATCCGCATTATCCATGGCGTACCGATTATCCACATAATGCATGGCGTAGCGATTTTCCACATAATCCATGGTGTAGCGATTATCCACATAATCCGTGGTGTACCGATTATCCACATAATCCATGGCGCACCGATTATCCACATAATTTATGGCCTACCGAGTATCAACATAAGCCATGACGTACCGATTATACACATAGTCCATGGAGTACCGATTATCCACATAATCCATGGCCTACCGAGTATCAACATAAGCCATGACGTACCGATTATACACATAGTCCATGGAGTACCGATTATCCACATAATCCATGGCCTACCGAGTATCAACATAAGCCATGACGTACCGATTATACACATAGTCCATGGAGTACCGATTACCCACATAATCCATGGCCTACCGAGTATCAACATAAGCCATGACGTACCGATTATACACATAGTCCATGGAGTACCGATTACCCACATAATCCATGGCCTACCGAGTATCAACATAAGCCATGACGTACCGATTATACACATAGTCCATGGAGTACCGATTATCCACATAATCCATGGCCTACCGAGTATCAACATAAGCCATGACGTACCGATTATACACATAGTCCATGGAGTACCGATTATCCACATAATCCATGGCCTACCGAGTATCAACATAAGCCATGACGTACCGATTATACACATAGTCCATGGAGTACCGATTATCCACATAATCCATGGCCTACCGAGTATCAACATAAGCCATGACGTACCGATTATACACATAGTCCATGGAGTACCGATTATCCACATAATCCATGGCCTACCGAGTATCAACATAAGCCATGACGTACCGATTATACACATAGTCCATGGAGTACCGATTATCCACATAATCCATGGCCTACCGAGTATCAACATAAGCCATGACGTACCGATTATACACATAGTCCATGGAGTACCGATTATCCACATAATCCATGGCCTACCGAGTATCAACATAAGCCATGACGTACCGATTATACACATAGTCCATGGAGTACCGATTATCCACATAATCCATGGCCTACCGAGTATCAACATAAGCCATGACGTACCGATTATACACATAGTCCATGGAGTACCGATTATCCACATAATCCATGGCCTACCGAGTATCAACATAAGCCATGACGTACCGATTATACACATAGTCCATGGAGTACCGATTATCCACATAATCCATGGCCTACCGAGTATCAACATAAGCCATGACGTACCGATTATACACATAGTCCATGGAGTACCGATTATCCACATAATCCATGGCCTACCGAGTATCAACATAAGCCATGACGTACCGATTATACACATAGTCCATGGAGTACCGATTACCCACATAATCCATGGCCTACCGAGTATCAACATAAGCCATGACGTACCGATTATACACATAGTCCATGGAGTACCGATTATCCACATAATCCATGGCCTACCGAGTATCAACATAAGCCATGACGTACCGATTATACACATAGTCCATGGAGTACCGATTATCCACATAATCCATGGCCTACCGAGTATCAACATAAGCCATGACGTACCGATTATACACATAGTCCATGGAGTACCGATTATCCACATAATCCATGGCCTACCGAGTATCAACATAAGCCATGACGTACCGATTATACACATAGTCCATGGAGTACCGATTATCCACATAATCCATGGCCTACCGAGTATCAACATAAGCCATGACGTACCGATTATACACATAGTCCATGGAGTACCGATTATCCACATAATCCATGGCCTACCGAGTATCAACATAAGCCATGACGTACCGATTATACACATAGTCCATGGAGTACCGATTATCCACATAATCCATGGCCTACCGAGTATCAACATAAGCCATGACGTACCGATTATACACATAGTCCATGGAGTACCGATTATCCACATAATCCATGGCCTACCGAGTATCAACATAAGCCATGACGTACCGATTATACACATAGTCCATGGAGTACCGATTATCCACATAATCCATGGCCTACCGAGTATCAACATAAGCCATGACGTACCGATTATACACATAGTCCATGGAGTACCGATTATCCACATAATCCATGGCCTACCGAGTATCAACATAAGCCATGACGTACCGATTATACACATAGTCCATGGAGTACCGATTATCCACATAATCCATGGCCTACCGAGTATCAACATAAGCCATGACGTACCGATTATACACATAGTCCATGGAGTACCGATTATCCACATAATCCATGGCCTACCGAGTATCAACATAAGCCATGACGTACCGATTATACACATAGTCCATGGAGTACCGATTATCCACATAATCCATGGCCTACCGAGTATCAACATAAGCCATGACGTACCGATTATACACATAGTCCATGGAGTACCGATTATCCACATAATCCATGGCCTACCGAGTATCAACATAAGCCATGACGTATCCATGGAGTACCGATTATTCACATAATCCAGGGCGTATCGATTATCCACATAATTCAGCGAGAGATTGTCCACATAATCCAACAAATACCGATTATCCACCGAGTGTCGATTATCCACATAATCCATCAATTGCCGATTATCGCCGTAATCCACGGAGTACAGATTATCCACAATATCCATCGAATACAGATTATCCACCGAATACCGAATTTCCACATAATCCATAGAGTGCCGACTGGGCTAACAAAAACTACCGATGTGCCCAACGGAACGTAAACAGGTGTTTATGTTCTTCTTCTTAGTTTTTGTTTGTTTTGTTACCAAAAAAGTGTAACAAAAAACACTTTTTTTGGGTCATCCTCATTGCACATCGAACCATTCAGTCCATATATATATATATATATATATATATATATATATATATATATATATATATATATATATATATATATATATATATATATATATAATGTGTAAAGTAAAATAATATATAATATGTGTTAGTTAGTTAGTTAGTCTTTCCTCTTGAGCCTAAGGCGGCGCATAGGGCAGAAGTCCTGACTCTCCATGCTGGGCGGTTCGCTGCTACCTGTTGTAGATCTTGGATATTTACTTGGCCATTGAATGAGCCTTCTCTAATGATGGTTCTACGCAGGGTCTCTCTTAGTCTTCCCCGTTTTCTTTTCCCTACTGGTGACCATATGAGGGCTTGGTAGGGTGAGTCTTGACTTGTCCATTCTGAGTACATGGCCGATGTAGTTCCAACGGCGTCTTCTTATGAAATTGGATACTGTATCTTGCTTAATCTCTTGTCTTATTTGCGAATTATAATATGTGTAAAGCTACCAAAAACAAAAAACAAAAACAAAAAAGGGGGGGGGTGGGGGGGGGGGGGGAAGGGGTGACCGGAGAATCCCGTTGTGAGGGAAAATACATCTCTACTGAAGTCGGATTTGTCGGTTGTAAAGACGCAACTGTCGCAGCTTTTCTATAAACGGACACATCGCGCGCAACATCGTTCATCGGACAAACAAGGAAGGGGAACTATGACCTTGGAGACACAAATGAAATGTTGGAAGAAGACGAAAAGGACAACATGGACTCGGATAAAACCAGCTATTTTATCATCAATACATGCACAGGAAGCAAGGATGGGTCGTTCAAACATGAGAGGACAAGCATCTTATTGTAGTCCACCTCAGAGATGAAGACGACACTTAATTAACACACGGATTCAGGAATTCGGCCGCAAAAAAAATTCCAGTTTCCTAAATCATAGATATTTGTTGTTATAATAGAAACAGGAGGCTTCTTCTGGCAGACTTGGTCGAGGTACCAGGCCATGGAAAGGCATCTCCGACCAAATACTGCAGATTTAAGTAGCAGGAGATTCTAGCCGGGGATAATGCACGTCAGCTCACCAAGGCAAAGGCGCGCGAGGCGGCAAATCCTAGGCAAGGATTATAGGATCACATCGACCTGTCAGAGTAGATCTTGCATAGGATTTGACCCTAATCCTCTCCAGCGCTCGGGGATGTTTTCATAGCATACTCGCACACGCGGGCAGACATACTGTTGCGCCCACAGGAGCAGGAGGGGAGCAGCGCATGTGCGTAAGCGCACTGAGACGTGTTAGTTCACGGAGTCATCACGCGGGAAGCGCCCCAGGTTTTTGCTGGTGTAAACACGCCTGTACATTTCTTGTACATTCGCTGCTCTCTTTCTTTATACCTAACACTGGGGGATTAAGATGTCGTCGTCTGAAAGAATGAACGACTAAAATAATAACAAACAATGGACGGAATAAACAGGACACGACGGGGAAAGGAAGAATAAAAAAAAAAGAAAAGAAATACATGAAAGAAATGAATGGTCGAGGTTGGAAGAACAATTGGGGATGCGAGAGGGGACAGGAAAAAGAAAAAAAGGAAATGGGTGGGTGGGGGGGGGGGAGAGAGAGGGTGTGTGTTAACGCCGCTTAATGGCAGAAATAGACAAAAGTAATCGAGGAAATAAGGGTGGGTGGAAGTAATGAAAACAAAGGAACGGGACAACTAAGATAAGAATAGGCAAATTAATGGTAAAATGTGAAGAAGGAAGTCGCCGGTACAAAGAGAGGTGGTAATATAGATCTGGAATAAGAAACTGATGAGAAGAAAGGAGCAACAGAGTGATGGATGGAGTAGAAACAAAGCAAGAAATATGACGGTAAAATTGTGGATCAGAAAGCTAACAAAGAAAGGCAGCCGCGCTGTGAGGTGATGAATGAAAAAGACAGTGGGGAGAGAGAGAGTGGAGAGAGAGAGAGAGAGAGAGAGAGCCGGGGAAGAGAAAGAGAGTGGGGTAAGAGAGAGAGGGGGAAGAGAGTGGAGTGAGACAGAGTGGGGTGAGAGAGAGCGTGCGCGAGAGAGAGACAGAGAGAGGAGAAAGAGAGTGGGGTGAGAGAGATAAAAGAGAGTGGGGTGAAAAAGAGATAGGAGAAAGAGAGTGGGGTGAGAGAGAGATAAAAGAGAGTGGGGTGAAAGAGAGAGAGAGAGAGGAGAAAGAGGAAGGGATGAGAGCGAGAGTAGAAAGTGTGTGTGTGTGTGTGTGAGAGAGAGAGAGGAAAAAGAGAGTGGGGTAAGAGAGAGATTACCACAGAGAGTGGAGTGAGACAGATTGGGATAAGAGAGAGAGAGCGCGCGAGAGAGAGACAGAGAGAGGAGAAAGAGAGTGAGGTGAGAGAGATAAAAGAGAGTGGGGTGAAAGAGAGAGAGGAGAAAGAGAGTGGGTTGAGAGAGATAAAAGAGAGTGGATGAAAGAGAGAGAGGAGAAAGAGAGAGGGATGAGAGCTAGAGTAGAAAGAGTGTGTGAGAGATAGACAGGAGAAAGAGAGTGGGGTGGGAGAGAGAGGGGAGAAAGAGAGTGGGGTGGGAGAGAGATAAAAGAAAGAGAGTGGGGAAAGAGAGGAGAAAGAGAGTGGGGAGAGAGAGGAGAAAGAGAGTGGGGTAAGACAGAGTGGGATGAGAGAGAGAGCGCGTGCGAGAGAATGAATGAATGAATGAACATCTTTATTTTCAAAGGGTTAAGAATTGGGCACGCAGGCCCGTCTGACATTCTGCCCTTCTTCACAATTTCCTCTCATACACTCTTTCATTCAACATCACTTATGAAGCAAATTTTTGACTACAAAAGAACAATAGCATTATAACGCATGAAAATATTCAATAACAAATGACTCACTGAGGCAATGTTTAACATGGGCATTATAAATACCTAAGGAAGGTGTAACGTGCCTCACATATGGGAATGGTTTATGGCTAGTTGTCGTTTGAGATAATTTACCATTATTATTGTATTTTTTATTTGTTTTTGTTTATGGGGACATGTAGTCAGTACTGAGGTAGTGTTCAAACAGATTGCGAATGTATGTATAATGATTTGTGGTGTCTTTGATTTCTTGTGGAAGATTGTTCCACAAGTGAGCGGCAGAGTATGCTAAGCTTGATTTATATAAGTCTATCCTAGGTTTAGGAACATGAAGTATATTTAGTCGCTCGCCATGTCTTCCGTTATATTTAAACAATGGCCAAAGGTAGCTTGGAGCATTTTGAAATAGGATTTTGTGAATTAGTTTGGCCTTATTAAAAAGTAGTCGTTTGTGGAGTGGCAGTAACCGAAGACGTTTATGTAGGTTAGAATTGTCGGTGAGCTTTTCACCATTAATTAAACGCACTGCCCTTTTCTGGAGTGAATATAGGCGTTTTGTTATTGATTTGGAACATCCATCCCAGATTGTGGAGCAATAATCAATATGTGTTTGTATGTGGGAAGTATAGAATATCTTTCTTGTGTTTTCGTCAAGGAAATTTTTAATTTTGGCAAGTTGGTATACTTTTTTGGCTATTTTTTGAACTAGAGCATGAACATGTGAGTTAAAGGTTAGATTTTGATCTATGATAACACCCAGTGCCTTGTGCTCGGTTACACTTTCTATAGGCGTGCTACCAATGTGCAGCTGTAGAGTTCTCTGCGAGTTTAGCGTGTGAAGTCTTTGCCTGGTTCCTATTAACATAGATTTTGTTTTAGAAATGTTGATTTGCATGCGGTTTGTGTGACTCCAGTTAATTATCCTATTTATTTCCTGTTGCAATGATACTTCTAGCACAATACGATCAATAGCGTTTGTATATACTGTGCAGTCATCTGCAAATAGATCGCAGGACGACGACAGATAGACAGAGAGAGGATAAAGAGAGTGGGGTGAGAGAGATAAAAGAGAGTGGGGTGAAAGAGAGAGAGAGAGAGAGAGAGAGAGAGAGAGAGAGAGAGAGAGAGAGGAGAAAGTGAGAGGGATGAGAGCTAGAGTAGAAAGAGTGTGGAGAGATAGTGAGGAGAAAGAGAGTGAGGTGGGAGAGAGAGGGGAGAAAGAGAGTGGGGTGGGAGAGAGATAAAAGAAAGAGAGTGGGGAGAGAGAGAAAGAGAAGAGAAAGGGAGTGGGGTTAGAGAGAGGATAAAGAGAGTGGGGTGGGAGATAGAGGAGAAGAGAGTGATAGGAGAGGGATAAGTGAGAGAGAAATGAGAGAGAAGAGAGTGTGAGAGACAAGAGAGTTTGGCAGATTTATAGAGAGAAAGGGATGATAGAGTTTAAGGGATATACGGAGACAAGAAATATGATTCTCGAGGTTATCAAGGAGAAGAGATGCTTAGATAACAACAAACACAGGATTTTATAGAGTTGCAAAGTTAACGAGATTTAGAGTTGCAAAGATAGATAATTGTTAGAGGTTTTCAACGTTAACAAGAGATTTTGAGAAGAAAATAGGCGTTTAAAAAATGTTAGAATATACGAAAATGAATTCATGAGGATATCACGAATAAGAGTGATTTAGAAATTAGAAAATTTTTTAAAAAATGTATGGATAAAAAAAGAGATTTAGAAAGCAGGAAAGATAAGAAAGTTTTATAGATAAAAATAAGAGAAGGGGGAGGAGGGTGGTCTTCATGGTTTCTAAGATTCAATGGGTGGTGAGGTTTGCAAAGGTGAGAAATAGCTGTGGAGTTTATCAACGATAAGACAGTTTTAGTGACTTGCAAAGATAAGAGAATTTTAGAGATTCACTTAAAGATGGGACAGAGTGGTCTATAGGCAATCACAGATAAGAGACATGAACATAGAGCTGATCCACGACTCTGGTGATCGTATGAGACGACGAAACATGACAGTCCACGCTTCTCGGCATGGCACATGATGATGATGATGAAAGATAAGAACGTGTATTTTAGAGGTTACCCGCGTTAAGGCAGTGCATACTGAAAGCGTGGTAGAGAGGGCGCGGGGGTGAGGATACTCCAAAGAGGCCGTGAAATTTTTGGAAAGCCGAGACGAGCATTTGTCTGCTCATCTGTTAATCTTGTCACGGGAGTGACCACGCGACTGGACAAAGTATCCACGACCTGGGCCTCTAATGAAGGACCCGACTGACCTCAAACGACCGAGCTCGCCTACCATGTCGTTTAGCGTCGGCGCCCTCCTGATGCCTCCAACAACAAAGGTAGCCAAGGCAAACCAGGCATTTAAGTATTCTAAACGCCCCGCTACCGCTCACGTGCGATCTTGGCGCGTGCCCTACAGGGCACACGTGATGGTCGGTCATAATTGCCGGCTTTTACGGGCCGGCGGAATGTGGGCAGGACTCGCCTCTGGTCATTGATGGACGATCGGGGCATTTGGGGGGCACAAGAATGGGGCATAGATAGACAAAGGTGGCGTGGTTTTAATGACTCATATTATATTCATGTGTTTGAAAGTTAGAGGAATCGAACTGCTGACAATGAATACAGAAAGGAGGCGAAGAGGGAGGAGAAGAGGGATAGAAAGGATAGGGGGATAATACTTGACCTTGGGTCAAGACTATTCAGGGGCAACAACCAGAGTGTACAATAACAATAACTGTGGACAACCAGGTTTGGATAGCCTCCCTGGGATAGAAGTCTTGGTGTGTATTTTTGTTTTTCAACTGTAGTTGTTGATTGTCGTGGGCTGAAGAGCCCACGCGAACTACCGGACAATGATTGTAGGCACCGTGCGGCCAGAAACGTAGCTGTCTAGTTCCATTCTTCAACAGTTCTATGCCAGTATTCGGAGTCGATAGATATTTGCCAGTGTTAGAGATGACGGTGATGGAGATATTTGCCAGTGGTAGAGATGAGGGTGAGGGAGATATTTGCCAGTGGTAGAGATGAGGGTGAGGGAGATATTTGCCAGTGGTAGAGATGAGACTAAGGGGAATATTTCGCAGTGATAGAGATGAGGCAGGCAGGCAGACAGACAGACAGACAGACAGACAGACCGGGATGGAAGGCAGACAGACAGATAGCCAGATATGCAGTAAAAATGTCAGGCAGGCAATAAGCTAGAGAGTCACTGAAAGACGAATCGGCCGACTGACAGACAGATAGACGAACAAATCAACCGACTGACTGACAGCTGACATAGAGACAAGATGCCAATCAGACAGACATACACCTGCAGATTTTGTGACCTGGTCGGGTGCCCCCTCAAAACTAAACACACATACACTACATTTGTACGTAATGTATTCAATGTACAAAAAAAAAAAAAAAAAAAAAAAAAAAGAAACTTAGTTGCATATCCTTTACATGATGTCGCAGTCAACCCCAGCATTGATTGGCTGTTTATGACCTCTTGGCAAGTTTACGATGAGATGTTTGTCATTGCTTTCTGAATGACCGGCACTGATACCATTGTATTAAAACCAGCGCAAGGCGGCCTGCTCCCAAATTGCCAGCAACTATGTTTGGAATGCAACTATGTGAGACTATTAGTTAAAGTAACAATTAAGATGGAATTGGTAAAACTAACAACTGTGTGATATTACATGGGCTAAAGTAAGAACTAGGACAGAAATTGTAAAATTAACAACTGCCATAAATTGAATGAGTTTAAGCAATAACTATAACAGAACTGGTAAAAGTAATAACTGTTACGGGTGAAACACGTTAAGGTATCAACTAGACCATAATAATGTGAGACAAAGAGTTACAGTAACAATTAGAATAATTCTGGTAAAACTAACAACAATGAGATACCAATGAGATTAAAGTAACAACTGGAATAAATCTGGTCAAACTAACAACTGCCATAGATTGAATGAGATATAGTAGCAACTAGGACATAACTAGTAAAACTAAGAACAATAAGAGGTTGAATGTGTTAAAATAACAGCTATTAAAGAATTCGTAAAACTAAAACCCGTTAGACATGGAATTAGTTATAGCATAAACTACGACAAAACTAACAAAAGTTACAACTATGTGAGATTAAAAAGAAGTTAAAATAACAAACAGAACATACTGGCAAAATTAACAACTGTTATGGGCTGAATGGGCTAAATTAACTACTAGAATAACGCGTGTTGAGCTGTTTAGTACAGGACAACTGCTGCGCATGATGTGATCAGAAATTTCCACATATTTCTGTAGTCTATTGTGTCATGTGATATATATTTCTTCATCTTTGATTCTATTTGTTTAGCCAACACCTAGAAATGTATTCACACTATTGTATGTGACGGCCTCGTGACTTCTCTAGTGTTTCTCTTCCTTGACTTACCAGACGGGTGGTCGGAATCGCTGCCCCGCTTTCAACTGCTTCACTTAACCACGAAGCACAAGGGGCGTACCCACATCCCCTTTTGTTCCCTTGACAACGTGTAAATAAAGCTTTGAGTCCGTGACTTTCCTCTTCTTGTCTCTTGTATTGTCAATCGCACAATTGTTGTGTATGTTTTCGCGTGAGAGAATAGAGGACAAGAGATTAAGACACAGTTGGCTTCCCCCCTAGCCGGCTTCCTCTCCAGAGATCGCTCGAAGGCAGGGCGGAGAGGAAGGCCAACCCTGGTTGCGGTGGCTGCGGCATTCAACCCGAGATCAATCCTGCCTTTTTGTCCTAGGGAGAAGCTAGGCCTGCCGAACGTGCCCATGCGGAGGTTTGGTCAAGCACAGGAACATGTGTGTCGGGGTTCAGTTCATTTGTTAGGTCACCCGGGGTGAGACTGGGGTGTGTTTGACACAGAAAGTAGAGTCGTTAGTGACTGGGGATTACAAGCTACAAGATGTTGGTTCGTGTCCCGGAGATTGTTTCATACTGCGATCATGACGGGGTACCGAAGAGTTGTTGATGTTTGATCAACACTGCATGTTAGTATAGTTCACAGTCAATGGATATACAATGATCAACACTAGATGTTGGTATATCTCACAGTCAATTAAAATTCAGTTATCAATACTAGATGTTGGTACATCTCACAGTAAATGAAATTACGATAATCAACACTAGATTTTGCATATCTCACAATCAATGAAAATACAATGATCAAAACTAGATGTTGATTTTTGCTGACTGTGGGATAAAACTAGCGGAACTTGACTATGTGACACTAAAAGAGTTAGAGTAACAACTAAGACAGAACTGGTAAAATTAACAACTGTCTGAGAATGAATGCGTTATATCTATGAAATAACTGGTAAAACTAAAATCCGATACATGTTGAATGAGGACAGAACTAACGAAACTTACAACAAACTTTTAAAAAAAAAAAAGAGAGTTAAAATAACATCTAGGACAGACTGGTAAAATTAACAACTGTCATATACTGAATGGACTTAATTAACTACTAGATTAACGCGTGGTGAGCTGTTTAGTTGAGAACTGAGATATATTAACTCGCGTTGAGTAACATAGATTCAATAGCAAAATGTGAAGACATGAAATGCAGATTCCTTCACAACGGCAGACTAACAGACACGTTTGAAATAAGACATGAAATGCAGATTTTTCCACGAGGGTAGGCTAACAGACACGTTTGAAATAAGACATGAAATGCAGATTCCTTCACGAGGTAAACAGACACGTTTGAAAAAGGACTTGGAGTGCGACGGGTCGCCTTGTGTTCCCAGCGCTATTCTTACTGATGACAAGACTGGTTTATGCAGACAACTACCGCCAGGCGTGGAGATCAACAGACTCTGGCAGAGCAAAGTTGATGGCATGGGTTTGCTGATGACACAACCCTCCTGTTCCACACACGGAATCAGGTGCAAGATAACCCCGGGAAGGTTAACACGGTCAACAAATGCCCGCAGAAGTCGGATGTGTCGGCCTAACGGCGCAAGAACGCAGCTCTGCTGTAAACAGACACAACGCAATCTCGTCCGGAAAAAAACTGCGGATGATCGAAGAAGAAGAAGGTGCAAGATAAACTAACAGCACTTGATGGGAGGTCACAACAATTAGGGTTTTAATTCATAGGGGAAAGACTAAGAACTCATGTCTGTTCAACTTTTCACATTAGGGCAGTGAGGAGCATTTTGTGTGATGTTCACTGGCACAGGAACGGAGCATAATTGGGCGACACTTTGCCGTGAAGTTGGAACCGCGACTAACTAACTAGACACAGATAATGGGAATAAACAGAGGTTTACTCGAATGGCTAACAGAGCTCGCTCTTAAACTTCCGGTGTGCTGATGCCCAGGTAGCAGGTTCAACCCCTACACCTCTCAGTTGGACTAAAATGTTGACTTCTCGTCTTTGACTTGGGGGCGTAAATTATAAGTACTTCAGAAGTCGGAGATTGTTCGCCTGGTGGCGAGGGACACTGGTAATAGGGAAAGCTAATCCACACGCAAAAATCAGTCCAGTGCATTAGAAGTAGTAGCACGTATAAGGATTACGCTTGAGTTCAAACGAGCGAAGGCAACAAAACACCCAACAACAACAAAATGAGAATAAATCAAGCAAATAGCAACCCATCTACTCAGTGAAACCTCAATTCAAGACTTGTAATCACTCACCAACTTAGACTGCAATATGGACAGATGAGGGTACAATCAGAGATACTATTAAGATTAGAACACAACAACCAATAGGAGCCTTCATTGCACTAGAAGATGGTTTTAAGTGAATAGACACGTTGAGTTGAGTTGAGCTAAGAAACGACATCACTGCACTCATGACATTCCCCCACGCGCTCTGTCCCCTCGTTCAACAGCTAGCGAAGAGTCATACTGCTAATGGTTCCAACTGCCATCTGATTGAAAGTTTCAATGGTCTTCCCTCTCAGTTGTGAGATTCGTCCAGAACCCTTGGCGTTCCTCCGCCATATCATTCTCTCCACAAACGGGCTCTCAGTCTGTTCCACCACTTTCTCTACTCGGTCCCACAGGCGCCCGACCACCTCTCCCTTGTCCATAAGTAATCTATCACCGAGAGTTGTATTCCCTGCCAGCCTATCTGTTCGCCTGTTTGTTTCCACCACACAAGGTGTCCTGGGTGGGTTCGGATGGTGAGAGGGTGAGGGGAATCTAACAGAAGTTTAGTTTAGTCGATGGATCAACATCACGGCACACGGTGTAACCCATAAGTGCTCCGTTCTCCTCCTAACTCAAACCTGAGTCTGGAGAAACTCAGCTCAGTGCACGAACTCCGTAGCACCGGCGAGGATCCTGAAATACTTTGGGTAGATTTTTAACTCGAAATTTTGCCCGGGAAGCGCCGTTAGGCTACTCTTTTTTCGATTTCCAACTGCCAAGGGATTTTTTTCACGTGCGCAACAATACACACGGGCGTCCGATCTCACTACCCAGAGACCAGGGGAAATTTTATTACTAGAAGTCCACGTGAAATAAATCCCGGTCCTCACCGGGGCTTGAACCCGGACCTCCAGCTCTCAAGGCGGACACCGTACCTCGAGACCACGCAATCTATGATTCGTGACTCTGCCCGAGGCATGTCAGGCAGGTTTCACCTTTCTCACAGTTTTTCAGAGGATTGCGCACATTCGGTGTCTATAGCTATTTGTGTATATATTAAAGGAGTTATTAATTCCACCGGGTTTTATCCCATATGGTTCGGTCTCTTTCCACAGGGCGGCCTGTCGAAAGCGTCGCACAAAGCACGAACTCCGTAGCTCCAACAACGACCTCCAGGAGTCTCTGAGAAAACTGCACTCGTGAACCGAATGACCGAGCCCGGAATCGAGCCCCACAACCTTCGAGACCCGAGGCAGGCTGTGTAACCATTTAACCGAGGAGTTGTAGAGTGTGTCCAATGAACTCAGTTAGTTAGTCGTTAGTTAGTCGCGGTTCCAACATCACAGAGAAGGGTCGTCCCCATTATGCACCGTTCCCGCGCCAGTGAATATCACATAAAATGTTCCTCACTGCCCATTGTGAAAAGTGGAAAAGACAGGAGTCTCGACAAACATCGGCCCGCTCAGTCACACTGTGCAAAATGCCGCCACCAGAATGTCACCACAAAAGTCCTATATGAAACATACACTTCACCCCTGATGGAATTGGCAGTCACTTTCCCAACCAGATGTTCACCTACAAAGTCTCGATGGTTCTAGATGTTGTTGTTCCGTTTCTAGATGTTTTCTAGCCAGTCACGCCATTTTTTCCCTCCGAAATGCAGTACACGCAACATAACAGCCTCGCGCAGATGTAAAAACATTTTACTGTACGTAATGCCGTCTCTAGAATGCCAAAACAACAGTCCTTCTCGAAGGCACAGTTCATCGTCAAAGGGAGCGGCAGTCACCAGAAGACCAGCCGCCACACATTTCTGCATAAGGCGCAAAATACGGTCAATTCTGGGACATAGCCAACCAAATCTCTACTACCCCGGGCTGATTTAAAAGCATTTCACACGAAATTCACAGCTCACAACGTCGCGCCACGCACTCAACTCAGTAGCAAGGCTTGCGGAAGCGTAATAAACTCTGTACGATTCTTAACCCTCTTTGAGGACCCATAAATATCTTTGAACGCATTTCTCATCTCTAAACTTATACATTAAAAGGAAAATTAAAAGACGCATATATACTGCTCTTCAAAAACTAAAACAACTGAATAAATTGTGGCGTGGGACAGGTAGAAGTACAACAATTAGTTTTTAAGAGCATGCATCTTTCCTATTGCAACATACTCATGTGAAACTTGGACACTTACTAAACAAACTGAACAGCGCATAATTCATCTTCTTCTTCAGCATTCCGAGAATTGAGGTTCTTTGCTGCAGATACAAGCCGTCTCCATTCGTCTCTCTGGTTGACCTTCTCTTGCCTTTGAATATAAATGTTATAGACGGGTTCTAAGAATATCTTAGATACAGAAAAGAACAAATGCATGCACACTTTAAGAGCTGAATACTGAAGAAGGTTGTCTATTAAAGACTATAAAACAAAGAAAATTTAAATATTTTGGTTAATAGAAGAGTATATGTCTCGGAAGAAAGGAAGAGGAAGGACAAAGAGAAGATGGGTGCAGGATGTGGCGGATGATCTCCAGATGGGTGTAACGGACACGGGACATCTTGCTTAAGACCGAGAAGCTTTCAGGAACGGTGTTAAGGGAGTGAGGTTCTGCAACGGACATACTACTGAATGAATGGATTGAAACTTATAACACCCAGAGACTTCTCACCACAGAATCGATCCACGTCTTTCCATAGAAGTGGACAGTTGGTCTACCATAGGAGTACTACCTCCCGAGAATCCCCGACCTCAAACATAGAATTAAGTGAGTCAGTGTGAGAACTGCGATGTCGTGAATGGAAAGCTCAAGATTAGAAGAGTTTTACAAGGGGGAAAAATAGCGGGGGGGGGGGGGGGGAGGGAGGGAATGCAGACACTAGCAGCCGTCATAAGAAGAGAGGAACCAGTTTAAGAGGCCGGAGAGGATCCGAGAACAAGGAAAGACGAGATGTGGTGAGTACAGCCCTAGCACATCCAGGCGCCTGGGAGCGTCACGTGATGTCCACTTGAAACGTGTGAATATGATTGGCTGGCGTGTGCACGTTTGGTACCTGCGCTGGATTGGATTATAATTTGAGCTGAGATTTTTTGGTGATGTCACTTGGAGTGAGCGCTGTTCTTGGTGGCAGAAAATGGCGTTTTGTTGTGCCTGAAATGTTGTACGTGCCTTGGATCACATTGAAATGTTGGATAAAGTGTCCATACAAGAGAAAAGAAAATGAATGAAATATGTTAGAAATTGTTGTATTACTGATGTAAAAAACTGGGATGTCGATGTGCTTTAGGGTTGAATTTAGTTCCCACCCCTCCCCCAATCTAGAGTGTAGATGTACTGTAGTCTTAGTCTCTCTCTCTCTCTCTCCCTCTCTCTCTCTCCACCCCTCCCCCCAATCTAGAGTGTAGATGTACTGTAGTCTTAGTCTCTCTCTCTCTCTCCACCCCTCCCCCCAATCTAGAGTGTAGATGTACTGTAGTCTTAGTCTCTCTCTCTCTCTCTCTCTCTCTCTCTCTCTCTCTCTCTCTCTCTTTCTCTCTCTCCACCCCTCCCCCCAATCTAGAGTGTAGATGTACTGTAGTCTCTCTCTCTCTCTCCACCCCTCCCCTCAATCTAGAGTGTAGATGTACTGTAGTCTTAGTCTCTCTCTCTCTCTCTCTCTCTCTCTCTCTCTCTCTCTCTCTCTCCACCCCTCCCCCCAATCTAGAGTGTAGATGTACTGTAGTCTTAGTCTCTCTCTCTCTCCACCCCTCCCCCCAATCTAGAGTGTAGATGTACTGTAGTCTCTCTCTCTCTCTCTCTCCACCCCTCCCCTCAATCTAGAGTGTAGATGTACTGTAGTCTTAGTCTTAGTCTCTCTCTCTCTCTCTCTCTCTCTCTCTCTCCACCCCTCCCCCCAATCTAGAGTGTAGATGTACTGTAGTCTTAGTCTCTCTCTCTCTCCACCCCTCCCCCCAATCTAGAGTGTAGATGTATTGTAGTCTTAGTCTCTCTCTCTCTCTCTCTCTCTCTCTCTCTCTCTCTCTCTCTCTCTCTATCTATCTATCTATCTCTCTCCACCCCTCCCCCCAATCTAGAGTGTAGATGTACTGTAGTCTTAGTCTCTCTCTCTCTCTCTCTCTCTCTCTCTCTCTCTCTGCACCCCTCCCCCCAATCTAGAGTGTAGATGTACTGTAGTCTTAGTCTCTCTCTCTCTCTCTCTCTCTCTCTCTCTCTCTCTCCACCCCTCCCCCAATCTAGAGTGTAGATGTACTGTAGTCTTAGTCTCTCTCTCTCTCTCTCTCTCTCTCTCTCTTTTCTCTCTCTCCACCCCTCCCCCCAATCTAGAGTGTAGATGTACTGTAGTCTTAGTCTCTCTCTCTCTCCCTCTCCACCCCTCCCCCCAATCTAGAGTGTAGATGTACTGTAGTCTTAGTCTCTGTCTCTGTCTCTGTCTCTCTCTCTCTCTCTCCACCCCTCCCCCAATCTAGGGTGTAGATGTACTGTAGTCTTAGTCTATCTCTCTCTCTCTCTCTCTCTCCACCCCTCCCCCAATCTAGAGTGTAGATGTACTGTGGTCTTAGTCTCTCTCTCTCTCTCTCTCCACCCCTCCCCCAATCTAGAGTGTAGATGTACTGTAGTCTTAGTCTCTCCCCCCCCCCTCTAATCTGTGGTGTAGATGTACTGTAGTCTTAATCTTCTCCTCTAACTTAGAGTGTAGATGTACTCTATTCTCAGTCTCTCCCCCAACTCCTCTAATCTGGGGTGTAGATGTTCTGTAGTCTTAATCTCCTCCTCTAATCTGGGGTGTAGATGTTCTGTAGTCTTAATCTCCTCCTCTAACCTGGGGTGTAGATGTTCTGTAGTCTTAATCTCCTCCTCTAACCTGGGGTGTAGATGTTCTGTAGTCTTAATCTCCTCCTCTAATCTGGGGTGTAGATGTTCTGTAGTCTTAATCTCCTCCTCTAATCTGGGGTGTAGATGTTCTGTAGTCTTAATCTCCTCCTCTAATCTGGGGTGTAGATGTTCTGTAGTCTTAATCTCCTCCTCTAATCTGGGGTGTAGATGTTCTGTAGTCTTAATCTCCTCCTCTAATCTGGGGTGTAGATGTTCTGTAGTCTTAATCTCCTCCTCTAATCTGGGGTGTAGATGTTCTGTAGTCTTAATCTCCTCCTCTAATCTGGGGTGTAGATGTTCTGTAGTCTTAATCTCCTCCTCTAATCTGGGGTGTAGATGTTCTGTAGTCTTAATCTCCTCCTCTAATCTGGGGTGTAGATGTTCTGTAGTCTTAATCTCCTCCTCTAATCTGGGGTGTAGATGTTCTGTAGTCTTAATCTCCTCCTCTAATCTGGGGTGTAGATGTTCTGTAGTCTTAATCTCTTCCTCTAATCTGGGGTGTAGATAAACTCTATTCTCAGTCCCCTCCCTATAACCTGGGGTGTATGGTCCCTACAACTGGCGTTCTGGTGTGTTAGAGATAGGATGGTCCCGACAAGAGGTGTTCCAGTGACGGACTACAGAAAGGATGAAAACCAGCAGCAACAGCAGTTAAGAAGAAGAAGAAGAAGAAGAAGAAGAAGAAGAAGAAGAAGAAGAAGAAGAAGAAGAAGAAGAAGAAGAAGAAGAAGAAGAAGAAGAAGAAGAAGAAGAAGAAGAAGAAGAAGAAGAAGAAGAAGAAGAAGAAGAAGAAGAAGAAGAAGAAGAAGAAGAAGAAGAAGAAGAAGAAGAAGAAGAAGAAGAAGAAGAAGAAGAAGAAGAAGAAGAAGAAGAAGGAGGAGGAGGAGGAGGAGAAGGAGGAGGAGATTTAATGGGAGGTAAGGAGAAGAAGAAGAACAGTCAAAATAATTACATCATTAACAATAATAACAATAAAGTACCAACAATATCAACAAAGCATAATGTGAAAACTTCGAAGCTGGAACAAAAGGAGACATAATAATGAACAGGCCATATATAATTAAACTCTAATCCAGTGACAAATAAGCATAGATCGAGAACACGATGCCGATGAAGCTACAACCTGGAAGAGCAGGAAGAAGGGGAAGACTCTATCGACAATGCGAACAAAGGAAAGCGGACGAACGCCTGGATTTATTGATGAGAATAAAACAATGCGTGAGATAATTCAAAAACACATACACGAGAAGGTCTGTTGAACAAGTACAGCAAAAAGTAGGATTTGTCTATGTCGTCTTTGTTGCTGCCGTCGTTTTTGAAGGATGTCCTAGTCGTTGTCGTCGTTATCATGGTTGTTGTTCTCATGGTTGTCGTCGTTATCATTGTTGTTGTCCTCATCGTTGTCGACGTTATCATTGTTGTTGTCCTCATCGGTGTCGTCATTCTCATTGTTGTTGTTCACGTAGTTGTTGTACTCATCGGTGTCGTTGTTATCATTGTGGTTCTCCTCGTTGTTGTCTTCATCACTGCCATCGTTATCATTGTTATTGTCCTCATTGTTCTCGTCGTTATCATTGCTGTTGTCCTCATTGTTGTCATTGACGTTGTCGTCGTTATCGCTGTCGTCATTCTCATTGTTGTTGTCCTCATAGTTGTCTTCGTTATCAGTGTTGTTACCCTCATTGGTGTGGTCGTTATCATTATTGTTGTCCTCAACGTTGTCATTGTCGTCGTTATCATTATTGTTGTCCTCATCGTTGTCATTGACATTGTCGTCGTTATCATTATTGTTGTCCTCATCATTGTCGTCGGTTATCATTAATGTTGTCCTCATCGTTGTCATCGTTATCATTATTGTTGTCCTCATCGTTGACATTGTCGTCGTTATCATTATTGTTGTCCTCATCATTGTCATTGTCGTCGTTATCATTATTGTTGTCCTCATCATTGTCGTCGGTTATCATTAATGTTGTCCTCATCGTTGTCATCGTTATCATTATTGTTGTCCTCATCGTTGTCGTCGGTTATCATTAATGTTGTCCTCATCGTTGTCATCGTTATCATTATTGTTGTCCTCATCGTTGACATTGTCGTCGTTATCATTATTGTTGTCCTCATCATTGTCGTCGGTTATCATTAATGTTGTCCTCATCGTTGTCATCGTTATCATTATTGTTGTCCTCATCGTTGACATTGTCGTCGTTATCATTATTGTTGTCCTCATCATTGTCGTCAGTTATCATTATTGTTGTCCTCATCATTGTCGTCAGTTATCATTATTGTTGTCCTCATCGTTGTCATTGACATTGTCGTCGTTATCATTATTGTTGTCCTCATCGTTGTCATTGACATTGTCGTCGTTATCATTATTGTTGTCCTCATCGTTGTCGTCAGTTATCATTATTGTTGTCCTCATCGTTGTCGTCAGTTATCATTATTGTTGTCCTCATCGTTGTCGTCAGTTATCATTATTGTTGTCCTCATCGTTGTCGTCAGTTATCATTATTGTTGTCCTCATCGTTGTCGTCAGTTATCATTATTGTTGTCCTCATCGTTGTCATTGACGTTTTCGACGTTATAATTATTGTTGTACTCATCGTTGTCGTCAGTTATCATTATTGTTGTCCTCATCGTTGTCGTCAGTTATCATTATTGTTGTCCTCATCGTTGTCGTCAGTTATCATTATTGTTGTCCTCATCGTTGTCATTGACGTTTTCGACGTTATAATTATTGTTGTCCTCATCATTGTCGTCGGTTATCATTAATGTTGTCCTCATCTTTGTCATTGTCGTCGTTATCATTATTGTTGTCCTCATCTTTGTCATTGACGTTTTCGACGTTATAATTATTGTTGTCCTCATCATTGTCGTCGTTATCATTATTGTTGTCCTCATCGTTGTCATTGACGTTTTCGACGTTATAATTATTGTTGTCCTCATCATTGTCGTCGTTATCATTATTGTTGTCCTCATCGTTGTCATTGACGTTTTCGACGTTATAATTATTGTTGTCCTCATCATTGTCGTCGGTTATCATTAATGTTGTCCTCATCGTTGTCATTTACATTGTCATCGTTATCATTATTGTTGTCCTCATCGTTGTCATTGACGTTTTCGACGTTATAATTATTGTTGTCCTCATCATTGTCGTCGTTATCATTAATGTTGTCCTCATCGTTGTCATTGACGTTTTCGACGTTATAATTAATGTTGTCCTCATCATTGTCGTCGTTATCATTATTGTTGTCCTCATCGTTGTCATTGACGTTTTCGACGTTATAATTATTGTTGTCCTCATCATTGTCGTCGTTATCATTATTGTTGTCCTCATCTTTGTCATTGACGTTTTCGACGTTATCATTATTGTTGTCCTCATCGTTGTCATTGACGTTTTCGACGTTATCATTATTGTTGTCCTCATCATTGTCGTCGTTATCAGTGCTGTTGTCCTCATCGTTGTCATTTACATTGTCATCGTTATCATTATTGTTGTCCTCATCGTTGTCATTGACGTTTTCGACGTTATCATTATTATTGTCCTCATCATTGTCGTCGTTATCAGTGCTGTTGTCCTCATCGTTGTCATTTACATTGTCATCGTTATCATTATTGTTGTCCTCATCGTTGTCATTGACGTTTTCGACGTTATCATTATTGTTGTCCTCATCGTTGTCGTCAGTTATCATTATTGTTGTCCTCATCGTTGTCGTCAGTTATCATTATTGTTGTCCTCATCGTTGTCGTCAGTTATCATTATTGTTGTCCTCATCGTTGTCGTCAGTTATCATTATTGTTGTCCTCATCGTTGTCATCAGTTATCATTATTGTTGTCCTCATCGTTGTCATTGACGTTTTCGACGTTATAATTATTGTTGTCCTCATCATTGTCGTCGGTTATCATTAATGTTGTCCTCATCTTTGTCATTGTCGTCGTTATCATTATTGTTGTCCTCATCTTTGTCATTGACGTTTTCGACGTTATAATTATTGTTGTCCTCATCATTGTCGTCGTTATCATTATTGTTGTCCTCATCGTTGTCATTGACGTTTTCGACGTTATAATTATTGTTGTCCTCATCATTGTCGTCGTTATCATTATTGTTGTCCTCATCGTTGTCATTGACGTTTTCGACGTTATAATTATTGTTGTCCTCATCATTGTCGTCGGTTATCATTAATGTTGTCCTCATCGTTGTCATTTACATTGTCATCGTTATCATTATTGTTGTCCTCATCGTTGTCATTGACGTTTTCGACGTTATAATTATTGTTGTCCTCATCATTGTCGTCGTTATCATTAATCTTGTCCTCATCGTTGTCATTGACGTTTTCGACGTTATAATTAATGTTGTCCTCATCATTGTCGTCGTTATCATTATTGTTGTCCTCATCGTTGTCATTGACGTTTTCGACGTTATAATTATTGTTGTCCTCATCATTGTCGTCGTTATCATTATTGTTGTCCTCATCTTTGTCATTGACGTTTTCGACGTTATCATTATTGTTGTCCTCATCATTGTCGTCGTTATCAGTGCTGTTGTCCTCATCGTTGTCATTTACATTGTCATCGTTATCATTATTGTTGTCCTCATCTTTGTCATTGACGTTTTCGACGTTATCATTATTGTTGTCCTCATCGTTGTCATTGACGTTTTCGACGTTATCATTATTGTTGTCCTCATCATTGTCGTCGTTATCAGTGCTGTTGTCCTCATCGTTGTCATTTACATTGTCATCGTTATCATTATTGTTGTCCTCATCGTTGTCATTGACATTTTCGGCGTTATCATTATTGTTGTCCTCATCGTTGTCGTCGCTGTCATCATTGTCGTTGTCCTCGTCGCTGTCATCATTGTCGTTGTCCTCGTCGTTGTCATCATTGTCGTTATCCTCGTCGTTGTCATCATTGTTGTTGCCTTTGTGGTTGTTATTGCTGCTGTGGTTGTCGCTTTTGTCGTCGTTGTAGTCGTCGAGAATGTTGTCGCCATCCTTGCTGTCGTCGTGTTCATCATCGTTGTCATTGCTGTTGTTGTCGTAGGTTTCGTCGCCGTTACTACCATCATCGTTGTTGTTGTTGGTGGTAAGTGATGACCTTCACTGTACACGGATATCCCCCATACATGTCCCACATGCTTCCCGTAGGACCCAGTAGGAGATTATCAACACGGCGCACGAACTCGGCAGGGGATCTAAAAGTGTGCAACCCAGAAACACACGTGTTATAAATGTTCTGTTTATGGATCATCATTATGTGGTTGGTCCTCCACAGAACGTGGCTTTCATTATTGCAGGCAGAACAAGGTCTCAATCTCTGGCAATGTCTCCCGCCTTAAGCACCCCAATACCCAACACCATCATGTGCCATGCCGATAAGCGCGGGCGGTCATGTTTCGCCATTTCACACGATCACCAGAGTCGTGGATCAGCCTAGTATTCCTATCTCAACCATACCACGTGGCCAAATCATCAAGATATTTATTTCTTTGCCTTCCTCTTTTTCTTTTCCCTTCAATCTTGCCAGCTGTCACCAAGTTCTCTAGTTTATTTCTTCTCATAACGTGCTTAACAATTGTGACTGCCCACGTATAATTTCTCTAATCAGTTTACGGTTTTCATTTGTTTCTTGTAGGACTTGCTCATTGGGTTTTCTTTCTGTTAATGGTATTCTTTGCGCACCCCCCCCCCCCTTCCCCCAGAAATCACATGTCCACAGCCATCAAATATTTTTCACATTGCATGCTCATTGTCTACGCTTCACAACCATACAAAAGCACATGTTCTATGTAACACCTCAACACTCTTTTTCTCGTTGCAAATGACATCTTTTTATTGGCCAGTATGTTTTCCATCTTGTACAAGGCTACCTTCACCATGGCGATTCTTGTTGTAGTCTCTTCAAGACACCTCCCATCAGATGTAATGGCTATTCCGAGATGGTTCTACCCAGGGTGGCTGCAATGTCCTGCGTGCATCTTCGTGAGGGTCGACTCTCGAACTTCTTCGAGAAACTATGGCTTCCACGACTGGTTGTGAGTAGGTTAACTCACTTTGCAAGGCAGCGGCCTATACAGCCTACAGGTTAAGGTTGTGAACTGCCATGGGATTTTTGTAATGTATAACATGAACATAGTGTCAGATCTTGGTCAGATATGACTGAGCTACCGTATGACAGTAGACGGTACGACCTGCTTTCTTTTAGCGCCGAGTATTGGGTGGCGCTCACAAAACCCGACACCCCGCATTGTGCCAACGGCTTCGGGTGGAGGACTGCAATTGGGAGGGTACAAATACCTTAATGCGAGAAAATGCAACCTAAAGACTAAATATCATGGTAGGGCACACCAGGCCCTTAGCCTTGGTCTGCAACTGGTCTAGGAAGGAAGCTCCGACAGGCGGGCAGTTAGAGCATTGCTGAGGTGATCTGGCAACTACTACAGCTTGCCTTGTTCCAGACGTATTGGTGGTACCTTTTCTCTAGAGTAAACTAGGCAGACCGAGAGAGGAGAGGGATCATGCTGCATGGGCAACACATGGTCTCTATAATTCAGCCCAGGCTTTGTGCTATGGAGAGGCTATAACTCCATTTTACAAACTATCGTCTGTCAAGACGGCAAGGTGCCAGTCAGTCAACATGAACAACTTCATCATAGTTGTTCGACCTTGTCCGAGACGTCTAGGCGTGGCATCCACTACACTTGATCAATGGTGGATACCATGCTAGGGGTGGTTACTTTACTCAAATACTCACGAGTGATTCTGTCCGGGTCACTTGAGACAGAGGAGAATGTTGTGCCTGTATGGCACTAAACCCCAGAAATCACGCGCACTACCCGCGTGTGAGCGGAAAACTTTGACAATGTTGTAGGGATTTAAACAATAGACAAACAGTCAACACGTGTGAGATAGAGAGAAAACACCAAAAGACAGACAGACAGACAGACAGACAGACAGACAGACAGATAGACGGACGGACGGACGGACGGACGGACGGGCGGGCGGGCGGGCGGGCGGGCGGGCGGACGGACGGACGGACGGACGGACGGACAGACAGACAGACAGACAGACAGACAGACAGACAGACATGCTAGGGGTGGTTACTTTACTCAAATACTCACGAGTGATTCGTGCCCGGGTCACTTGAGACAGAGGAGGATGTTGTGCCTGTATGGCACTAAACCCCAGAAATCACGCGCACTACCCGCGTGTGAGCGGAAAACTTTGACAATGTTGTAGGGATTTAAACAATAGACAAACAGTCAACACGTGTGAGATAGAGAGAAAACACCAAAAGACAGACAGACAGACAGACAGACAGACAGACAGACAGACGGACGGACGGACGGACGGACGGACGGGCGGGCGGGCGGACGGACGGACGGACGGACGGACAGACAGACAGACAGACAGACAGACAGACAGACAGACAGACAGACAGACAGAAAAAGAAGAAGAAGAAGAAGAAGAAGAAGAAGAAGAAGAAGAAGAAGAAGAAGAAGAAGAAGAAGAAGAAGAAGAAGAAGAAGAAGAAGAAGCTAAGAAGAAGAAGAAGAAGAAGAAGAAGAAGAAGAAGAAGAAGAAGAAGAAGAAGAAGAAGAAGAAGAAGAAGAAGAAGAAGAAAACAACTTAACAACAATAGAATCAATATCTACAACGACGAGGACAACGATAAAAACATTAATATCAACATACGAAGACTAACAAATGAGCACAATAGACAGATGCACGCAATCATTAAAGACTGAAGTAACAAACAACGCATGAAGAATGGGTGCTGAAAATGAACTACAGGTAAAGTAGATGAGAGAAGAAGAAGAAGAAATGAACAAGCTAAAGAAAAAAAAAAGAAATCAAAAAGAAAGGAGAGAAAGTTTTTCTTTTAAAAAAGAAAATGCGTATCACATCCTGTGTTGACATATCAGAATGATAAACTTTGTTCTCTTATTGATGTCCATGCCGGAAGCTTTGGTGTTATAGATATCTTTCTGTGAGCTGCATCTGGCCTCTCTCTCTCTCTCTCTCTCTCTCTCTCTCTCTCTCTCTCTCTCTCTCTCCCTCACGCTCCCACTCTCTTGCCAAAACGTTACTGTTTATCCTTTATCTCTTTCTTCCCACTCATTAATCATGCTGTTCGTCTGCTCTCTTTCTATTTCCGATGTCAACTTCGTGAAAGAAAGAACTCCATAAATAAAACTGCACTACTTTCCTCTCCAATGATCTTCTCCTGCCGCATATTTTATTAACGAGCCGTGATCAGTCGTTCCTTCTTCATGTAACAGTCTTTCTTTATTTTACTTTATTTATCACACTCAGTCCATCTCCCATTTTTCTCAAAGTTCTCTGCATCCCTGGCAGGTTTTTTTCCCCCCTTTCCTTTCTAGAAGTCTCACTCGCTCTCTGACCCTCTCAACGTGTCTCGTTAAAGCTGTCAGAGACGAAATGCTGACAGGAGGTGTCAGAAAACCTGTCAATTGATTGGTTATTCTGTCTCACGAGAACGTCTTGCGTTCCCCAAAGAAGCAACCAATCAAAATTGGGTAGGCGGAGCTTACCATAAAAACTGATTGGTTCTATTATCTGCAACACGCGCTCCCCCGTTTCACTTCCCTAAGGAGGCAGGCGTTATTTGTCACATCACGAGAAGCCACGCCCCACTTGTTATCTGCCTGCAGTGCCAGACGGCTCCGTCTAGCGGGTCTCGGCGACGAGTTTAAGAAAAGTGAAAGTTCGCTCTGATACAGTCCATTCTCACACAACAAGCCAGGAACTCAGCCCAAACCAGGAGTATATCAACTTAAGGATATGTATCAAAACAACCCCTTCTATTGACATCACAAGACGCTGGAGCAGGTAGTCAGAATAGCTGTAATTCTTGGAGCGTGTCTAACTACTCAAAACCGTTATCTTCAGGAGAGAAATACCAGTGTCGGATTTTTGTTTTGTGTCGGTGCGCAATGGTGTTGTTCCGTGCTGACCGTAGATCTTCATCAATAAATTAGGAGTAATTATCTACTATTGCTGTCTGTAATCCAGTTTCCTGCATCGAGCAGACGTGATTGCGAGAACAGTGTGGGATATTTTCATATTGAAGATTCATCTTTGCGTAGGTGTAACTTATAAAATAGTTACCGTTAATCTTTACTATATGTTGTTACAATTTCCCCGACATATTGAAAGTTATTATGGTCTGCCGGGGCTAGATAAGGAAAATACCGCACCAGGGGAGTGAGTATCTTTAAATAAGACGACAGGCTGGGCCCAGAACAGCACAGAGCTGTGGTACCAGGTTAGGAGAAACCTCGAGACCAACCCCACTCCGATAGAGGCAAGCCCTTATGGGAAATCTGGCTATATACAGTTATATCTGGCGATAAATGACAATTATCCCTGTAACTGGTTGTTTATCTATACTGTTATGCCTGTCGTTAAATGACAATTGTCCTTGTTTTGTATGGGACTTAACCGATTCAGTGTCAAATAAACAATAGACTTGGACCAAACATGGTGCACAATCAAAATGAACAAGTATTGTAATATAAATCTCCATTCACTGAGCATTGAAATAGCGGAAGATACTACGAAACAAAACAAATAACTCGTTGACCATAGTGTGGCGATATATCATCCATCTGTCCAAATGTGACGTCACATTTGGCTAAATATCATCCTTCGGCAGTGAATAAGTTAAGGGATAAAATTCACAGTGGTTCAGAGATTTAACAAACAACAACAACAACAACAACAACAACAACCGTAGCACAATCGCTGGCAGTTCCAGCACAACACGCACAGCAACGGACTATTTACATTCAGTTAAATGGAATTACTGTTCTCGATATAATATGTCATATGATGATGATGATGGTCTTACCGTAAACTATTTGAGGTTCATCTTGAAGTAATGTTACCAGAAGCCACTATGAAGGCAAAACCTTATTATTAACAAGACTCAATTCACTATGGGGTGATAGTTTGCAGTGGTAGCTAAAGGGTTATTATATGCGCTTGTTATCTGTAATTATGGTCCCATTCACAAAATCCCCACCAGGCCCCGCTAAGCTTCCTAACAGTTCATACTCGTGGCATAAACTGTGTGTGAGTCAATTACTGTCAACATTCGCGTACAGGTGTGGATAAGTCAATCGAGACTAACCACTTGTGGGTTGGACCGGAGTTCCGCTATGTCTAGTGATATAAGAAGTGCAGGATATTCACTGTGGCGCGGATACACGCTGTTGTTGATCTGTGATTTAACTCGCTTACATCACAGTCATAGACACACAGTGTACTATAGGGACACTTATCGTGTATATCTGACAAGATCGGTCATGAGTTACAGGGACACTTGTTATTTAACGCCAGACATAACTATATAGATAAACAAGTTACAGGGACAATTGTCATTTAACGTCAGACATAACTGTATAAATAAACATCTAGTGATAGGGACAATTGTCATTTAACTAGAGACATATCCACATAGATAATAAAGGGTGTGTAACAAGTACAACTATTATTTATATTTGCGACTAGTCACTACTAAGAAAATTGACGGTCGTAAACTTGTTACAGAAAAACATTCTTAAAGCACCGTGGACAGATAAGACAAACATATATTGACATTTAACCAGTTATGAGCATAAACGAAAACTGGCGAGTTAAATAGACAATTCTCATTTATAACCAGACATATTTGTGTAGATAAACAGTGAGTTGAAAACACAAATGTTATTTATAAACCATAAGTGTGTAGATAAACAGTGAGTTAGTTATACGCATAATTATCATTGATAACCATAAATATTTGTTTAGATAAACAGTGAGTACTCGGACAATTGTTGTTTATAACCAGACATATTGGTGTAGATAAACACTGAATTACTCGGACAATTGTTATTTATAACCATATTTGTGTAGATAAACATTGAATTACACGGGCAAATGTCATTTATAACCATATTTGTGTAGATAAACAGTTATTACTATGACAATTATCATTTATAACCAGACATATTTGTGTAGATAAACAATGAATTACTCAGACAATTGTTATTTATAACCATATGTGTGTAGATAAACATTGAATTACTCGGGCAAATGTCATTTATAACCATATTTGTGTAGGTAAACAGTTAGTACTCGGACAATTTTCATTTATAACCAGACATATTTGTGTATATAAACAGTGAGTTACACGGACAACTTGTCATTTATAACCAGTCATGTTTGTGTAGATAAACAGTGATTTGCTCGGACAACTGTCATGTATAACCAGACATAGATAGTGAGTTACACGGACAGATGTCATTTATAACCAGACATGTTTGTGTAGATAAACAGTGATCTGCCCGGATAATTGGCATATGTAACATTTTAGTGTAGATAAACAGTGAGTTACACGCACAATTGTCACTTATAACCCATATTTCTGTAGATAAACAGTGAGTTACACGCACAAATGCCGTGTATAACCAGACATATTTGTGTAGATAAACAGTGAGTTACACGCACAATTGTCACTTATAACCCATATTTCTGTAGATAAACAGTGAGTTACACGCACAAATGCCGTGTATAACCAGACATATTTGTGTAGATAAACAGTGAGTTACACGCACAACTGTCGTGTATAACCAGACATATTTGTGTAGATAAACAGTGAATTATTTGTCTTTCAACCCGAGACATATCTCAGTAATGAGAAAATCTTACAAGAAACAAAAGAAACCCGAAAACTGATTAGTGGAATTAGACCGGGAGAATCAAGATATTTTGGACACGTTATGAGGAGAAATATACTTTATAACTTCGTGACATCTGGCAAAACTGCTGGGAAAAGAACAAGGGGAAGACAAGGAGATAAATATCGGGACCGCTTGTCCACATGGCATAATCGAGACAACAACACAGAGCTGATCCACGACTCTGGTGATATTGTGAGATGACTATGACACGGCATGACGCCAGATGACAATATCACGATAGATAAATAGAGTCTGATATGGACATTTGTCATTTCCACCCAGACATATCCGTATATAGATAAACAGTATGTTATATAGACATTTGTCATTTCCACCCAGAAATATCCGTATATAGATGAACAGCCTGTTATATGGACATTTGTCATTCCCACCCAGACATATCCGTTTATAGTTAACCAGCCTGTTATATGGACATTTGTCATTCCCACCCAGACATATCCGTATATAGATGAACAGTCTGTTATATGGACATTTGTCATTTCCACCCAGAAATATCCGTATATAGATGAACAGTCTGTTATATGGACATTTGTCATTTTCACCTAGACATACCGTATATAGATGAACAGCCTGTTATATGGACATTTGTCATTCCCACCTAGACATATCCGTTTACAGTTAACCAGCCTGTTATATGGACATTTGTCATCCCCACCCAGTCATATCCGTATATAGATGAACAGTCTGTTATATGGACATTTGTCATTTCCACCCAGAAATATCCGTATATAGATTAACAGTCTGTTATATGGACATTTGTCATTTTCACCTAGACATATCGTATAGATAAACAACCTGTTATACAAACATTTTGTCATTTTCACCCAGACATATCCGTTTATAGTTAACCAGCCTGTTATATGGACATTTGTCATTTCCATCCAGACATATCCGTATATAGATGAACAGTCTGTTATATGGACATGTGTTATTTCCCATGAAATACATTTTTTTTTTTAAACGTGCGAGCGTAAACACAAAAGCGAAAATACAAATCTGCTGCGTTTACTTCCAGATCATAGACTGGTACCTACTTTAGGCGGGGCTGACCTGGGAATCCGTGTCAGTTTTGGTTTTAATCTCCGCTTCGGAGGATTCGAACACATGCCAGCGTGCTAGCCACTGCATGACCGCGGCTGCCAGCACGGAGTGGGTAAGGCTTGAACTCGGGTCTTGTGCTCCTAATGTAGGCAGATAAACAGTTAGTCCTTCCTGTGGACAATTGCCATTCACACTAATTGATAATTTCTTAAAGTCGGCTTGGGGACAATTGTTACTTCACGCACCCGCACCCTCGCCCGCACGCACCCGCACCCTCGCCCGCACACACACACACACACACACACACACACACACACACACACACACACATTTGATTAGTTGATGTCGGTCAGAAATAATGCTCTAGTGTTAATTAAAACTGGAGTTTTGAGGTTTACTCGTAGCCGGCAATGATGAGTCTATAATTAGGTAATAGAGAATTTGAGTTCTACTTGTAGACAGCAATGATACTCTAATGTTAGTTAATACTGGAGTTTTGAGGTTTACTCGTAGCCGGCAATGATGAGTCTATAATTAGGTAATAGAGAATTTGAGTTCTACTTGTAGACAGCAATGATACTCTAATGTTAGGTAATACTGGAGTTTTGAGGTTTACTTGTAGCCGGAAATGATGCTCTAATATGCTCCACTGTTAGCTAATATTGGAGTTTTGAGTGTTACTTTAGACAGCAATGATACTCTATTGTTAGTTATTACTGGAGATTTGAGTTCTACTTTTAGATAGCAATGATGCTCTAATGTTATTTAATGCTAGAGTTGTAAGTTCTACTTTTAGACAGCAATGATGCTCATTAATGTTAATTAATACTGGAGTTTTGTGTTCTACTTTTAGCGGGCAATAATGCTCTAAATCCTGAGAAAATTCAGTTAAATTCAACGGGAAATTCAGTAATTATCCGGAACTGGAGATCAACATTCGCATAATTTTCTGTTGACGCATATAAGAAACAGGCGTGGAGGTTTCAAACAAACTACGAGAAAGTTGTGATTGCATTACACGTATTAACGGCCCGGCAGAAACACGCGTCTTCGTCACCCTTTCTACGAGCTGGTGCTTCACAATTTTACCATTATTCCCACCCTCAGCCCGCTGCCCCCCGGCCCACCGGGGTCCGGTTCAAATCTAGGCTCTATCCCTTCGAATTACACAGCCCTGTTGTCGCCCGATATACCAATGTCCCCTAGGGGTCGGCATGCAGATTGTGGGGGTCCCATGTCCCCTCGAGGCCAGCATATTGATTGTGGGGGTCCCATGTCTCCTCGGAGTAGACATATTGACTGTGCGGGGCCGATGGGCCACGAAAGACTGGATTGTGTGGGACATAATATGGGCCACGATCGAGGCGACTACGGTCGCCCAATGGATACCCCAGACAGATTGGACCGAGGGCCGATGGGCCCAGAAAGATTAGATTACGTGGATCACGGACTTATGTACATAGCTCACGATAGATTAGCTGATCTTAGGCCGCATGATAGGTTTGGCCCCCATGACAGACTTGACTACGGCGGTCCCCAACTTGGTTCCGACTGCGGGGGCCCGGATAATAACATGAACACAATGGTCAAACTGGGATTGGATATGAGGCACGGGGGTACCGTCATGGCAGAGGATGATCTGAAGGACGACTACAACTTCAGCGGGTACAGTTTCATCCAGGATCAACACAGGGTGAGTACTCATCGTCGTCGTCATCGTCATCACCATTATCAAACCACCACCATCAGCATCGTCGTCGTCATCATCATCACTATTATCGAACTACCAGCACCAGCATCAGCATCATTATTATCATCACCCTTATCATCATCATTATTATTGCAACTACCTATATAACCACCGGAACAACCGAAATCATCATCATCTTTAGTACCGCCATCATCAACACCATCATCGTCGTCGTTAATTGTCTGATCTTGATCTCATTTCGATTTGTTTCTTCAATCCTAGATTTTGTCATATTTCTTTATTTTTTGTTTGTTTCTTTGTTTTGTTTTCTTTTGTGCGCTCGCTTTGAACTCAAGCGTCATCTACGCTGGACTGATTTTTGCTTGTGAACTAGCCTTCCTATTGACCAATGTTCCTCGCCATTAGGCGGACCCACTCCGACTTCTGAGGTACATGTTATTTACGTCCCCAAGTTAAGGATGAGAAGTTAATATTTTAGTTTAGGTGTAGCGGTTGAACCCGCTACCTCGTCATTAGCACACCGGAAGTTTAAGATCGAGCGCTATTATCCATTCGGCTATGCAAACCTCTATACTTCTTCCAGTTTTCTTCTACTTTTCGGGTACATTCTACTCATCTGATATCCACATTTTGAAAGCTTTAATTATATACTCATTTTGTTTATTCACGTAAATAAACATTGTTTATTCACATAAGATGGTGCAAAGTCTTAGTCAGATATGACTGAGCTACCGTATGGCAGTAGACGGTACTACCTGCTTTCTGTTAGCGCTGAATGTTGGGCGGCGGTCACCGAACCCACACCCCACATTGTGCCAACGGCTTCGGGTGGAGGAGCGCAATTGGGAGGGTACAAGCCTTATCCTAGTGCGAGGACATGCAACCTAAAGACAAAATGTCATGGTAGAGCAGATCAGACCCCAAGCCTTGGTCGGCAACTGATCTAGGATGGAAGCTCCGTTTAGCGGACAGTTAGAGCATTGCTTTGCTGATCCGGCAGCTTGTCTTGTTCCAGAAATATTGGTGTTACCTTTCCCGTGGAGTGAACTAGACAGGCAGAGAGAGGGATCATGCTGCATGGGCAACGTATGGCCTCTACATTCAGCCCAGGTGTTGTGTTATGGAGAGGCTATAACTCCATTTTACAAACTATCTTCTGCCAAGACGGCAAGGTGCCAGTCAGTCAGTCATTCACATAAGCCTACACTGTGCGGAAGAGGCAACGAACGCGATTCGCTCCCCGCATACTTCATTTGAATCAACCGCAGGCAATATGGAACCAAACCACTTTGTGTTGATTTTTAACAATGGAATGAACGTCGGTAGTTCAGAAATAGGGTATTAGTAAGTTTTCCCAACTACAAGCTTTAATAAATATTTATATTTAATAAGGAATCAATTATGATAATATGCAAACCTGTATTTATTGCTACAACTATTATTATATAAGTTTGCTACAAAGATTGTGTTACGGGAAAAGAAGGACGCTGGCATATATCGGATCATAATTCTTAGGCTGGGAACAGAACATAAAGCCGGAAAACAACGTTTGTATCACTAATGTAATATATTCAACGTTTGTATCACTAATGTAATATATTAAAAACAACGTTATCCCGTAGTGAGATTGAACAATGAAGACACAAACAATAGATTGTATGATTTATATTGCCCTTCATATTTATATTCCCTGGTTAAATCCCTCGGTATGGTGTGGAGTGTTTTCTATCTGGGGAAAAAGAAAACTAACCTGCACAGTTAGGGGCGAATGCACTATCCAAGTGGCCTTAATTCCTCAGAATCAAGACACCCCCACCCTCACACCTGTCCTATACCGCAAGGTACTTACTATAGGCAGTAAATGATAGATGGCAGTCGTCAGGTACATACAGCAAAAATCACACAACATAAACAAAAGTAATAAGATAAATGCTTCAAACTGAAATATACAAGACACAAGTTCACACAGCTATTTATATTGACTATTTCCAACAGTGGTGACACAATGAAAGAAATTAAAAGACGAATTGCTCTTCAAAAACTAAAACAAGTGAATAAATTGTGGCGTGGGACCTACAAAAATTAATTTTTAAGAGCATGCACCTTTCCCATTGCAACATACGCCTGTGAGACCTGGACACTTACTAAACAAGCTGAACAGCGGATAAATGCCTTTGAATATAAATGTTACAGACGAGTTCTACGAATATCTTGGGTAAAGAAACAAAAATGCATCCACACGACAAATCTGAATATTGAAGAAGATTGGCTACTAAAGACAATAAAACAAAGAAAATTGAAATATTTTGATCACTTGAAACGTCTTGAAAGTTTGGAGAGAACAATAATTGAGGGGTATATGCCAGGGAAGAGAGGAAGAGGAAGGCCAAAGAGAAGATGGGTGTAGGATGTGGCGGATGATCTCCAGATGGATGTATCGGACGCGAGACATTTTGCTCATTACCGAGAAGTTTTCCGGAAGGTTCTTATGGAAGCGAGGTTCTGCAAAGAACATGCTACCGAGTGAATGAATGAATTTGAATTGTCAATTACGGTAATGTGCCGTCCTCCCTGGTCGAGGAGCTTTCTCCGTAACCCCGAATACTCTCGTGGTTGACGTGAGCGCACGAGAATTGGAAGCGGTTCGAGTTATGAGAGTATTGAGCCGGTTGCTCAGAAAGTCATGGCGTGCTGATGAGCGTAATCTAGCCTAGGAATCAACATACAGCTGAAAGATGCTGGTGTTGACCGCAATATCCTGAAACAGGATGGAAACGCGGGGGAAAAACAAAACAAAATTACGGTAATGTTAAACAAGCTTCAATAGTACACAACCACAAGTGAAAAATTAACGTTGCGGCTAAATCCTTTATCAGCCCCCCCCCCCCCCCCCGCGCGCGCGCGCACACACACACACACACACACACACACACACACACACACACAGACGAACACACACACCAAAAAAAAAAAAAAAAATCATGGACGTATACATCTACATTTAAAAAACTACATGAAAATACACGTGAAAGTTACTCATCTGTCTTGATGAGCTGCCTTGTTATAGCCTCGGCATGTGTGTAGTCTGGAAACTAGGGCAAATTCCTTGGATAAATAAAAAAAGAGAAGACAAATAAGAAAGTTGTAGAATAGTTCGATATAAATAAGTAAGCTGATAAAAGAATGAAAGATGAGAGTAGCGGGGTACTTTGGGCACCCTAACCGAAGTACAAGGTGTATTTTTAATGACTGTGCAGTCGTTTAGAAAGCTGTGGCAAACTACTGAGCGTAATCTTGCCTAGTACATCAACTGCAGCTGAAAAAAAATGCTGATGTTGACTGCAATATCCTGTAACGGATATGTAAAGAAAAATGTTTGAAAATATTGCCGGTCCAAGTTTTGTATTTACCTATTATGTCGCATGAACTTTACAGAGGGTGAATACAAAACTTGGAACGGCTATATTATTATATTATAGTCACTTATGAAGCAAACAGGACTGCAAGAGCTGTGAAGAAAAAAGGCTGGACAGAATAACCACTGCAGGAGATCTTCCTCCTGGCACGTCAAGCATCCTTTGCGCACATTGCCAAAGAACATTTCGAGCTAAAATAGGCCTTACCAGCCATCTTAGAACTCACGGCTCCATACTTTCAACCCCACTGGATGAAATGAATGGTCATCATCATTATTGATGGACAAACAACAACAGTCAGGTCAACCTGGAAGCTAAGGTCAATGAGTAAATATCCTCACATTGGGGATTCAAACACGTAACCGTCGAGCTAGCCACTGCCCTACCGCGAGTCCCGTATCCAGAATACACAGATGGTTATCTGAACCGAGCTGAACTGAGAGTAAGCACTCGACCCACAATCTAGAGATGAAGAAAGGAGAGGGATATAACATCACTGGCCAGGGATAGAATTAACAAATAGATTTGAACCCAAAACTTTCCTAGACGAACGCCAACGCTATACTTTCCACCGATATGTTCTAATGACCATATAAACAGAGTGCTCTTAAGACTGCCAGCTCCGTGGCGAAGGGGTCATAAGTGCAATTTGTAATCCCGAATACCGTGTTCCAAAAACAGCTGCGGAAGATTTGGAAGCAGACCGTCTTGCGATAGTTTCCGTACAATGGTATGAGTGTCGGTCGTTCAGAAAGCAATGGCAAATTACTGAACGTGAACTTGCCCATGAATCACAACCAGCCAAAAAATACTGGCGTTAACTGCAACGTCCTGTAAAGGATATGCAACTAACTTGTTGGTGTTCATACTTCGTGTGTGACCTCCATTCCTAGCCGTGGTGTGGTTACTACCCGGGGAATGTCCAGTCCGCCGCACGTGCTAGTCCAGCCGGCCAAAATCTGGTGTCTGCAGACGGACAGTTATTGCCGGACAGGTCTGTGAAGCGTTTATGACCCCGCATGATAGATCAGGTCAGGGCTGGCCTCCGACCAACCAGAGTATGTCTTATCTATGATCCTTGACAATTAATGCGCGTGCTTTTGTGCGCGAGCAGGCAATGTGTGGATCGGGGTATCTCTCTGTCTGTTTTCATGTTTATTTTCACAAACCGGAGTGGATTTCGCGTTAGAAATGTTATATGCTTTGTTGCTATTATGTTTGTATGTTGGATTAGGCAATTTTTGTACGTTAGAGTGCTCATCAGAAATGTTGTGTAGATTGTCGATATAGTTTGTTCATTGGATTGCTCATGAAAATGCTGTATGAAATGTTGATGTTATATTTATCCAGTGGGTTTTTTAACATAAATGTTGTATGTTTTTGTTGCTGTGATGTTTCCCTGTTGGATTGGTTATCTGTTTTGTTGCTGTTATAATTTCCTGTTGGATTAAAAAATGTTTTGCATATCCTTTACAGGACATCACTGTCAACATCAGCATCTTTCAGCTGATTGTTGATTTCTTGGCAAGATTACGCTCAGTAGTTTGCTTTTGCTTTCTGAGCGGCCGGCTCACATACCCCGTAAGTTACCGACGCGATTCGAACCACTGCTAATTCTCACTGTCGTCACGTTACTTACGAGAGTATACGAGATTACGGAGAAAAGTCGCTAACCTCTAGGCCAGGAAGCCGGCTCCTGTTGGATTGCTCATCATAAATGTTGTTTGTTGTTATATTTCTCCACTAGATCGGTTATCGACTTTGTTGTATTATGCTGGTACGTTAGATTGCTCATCAGAAATGTAAGAATTGTCACTATAAACTTTGTTCTCGGGATTGCTCATCCGAAACGGTGTATGATTTTTGCTTACGTTGTCTTCGTCCGTTAAATTTCTGGTTGGAAATATTGCTGCTGTTATGTTAGTCCATTGGACTGCTCATAAAAATTTGTGTATGAATTGTTGCTGTTATGTTTGTCCGTTGGATTATTTAACAGAAATAGTGTATGTGTTTGCTACTTTTAGGTTTGTCCATTCGACTCGTTATCGGTATTGCTGCTGCTATGTTTTCCTGTTGGATTGCTCATCAGAAATGTTGTATGTTTTTGTTGTCATGTTTCTCCGCCGGATCGGTTATCAATTGTATTGCTAGTATGTTTGTCCCTTAAATTGGTTATCGGTTTCATGATGTTATGTTCATCCGCTGAATAGGTTATTGATAATTGTTTTTGCTGATATATTTATCCCCTGGAAGGTTATCGGTTTCATTGATGTTATATGTATCATTTGAACGGTTATCGGTTTTGTTGTTGTTATATTTTCCCGTTGGGTCGGTTATTGCATATGTTACTGTTATGTTTGTCCGCTAGATTGTTCGCCCAAAAAACTGTATGTATTTGTTAATGTTATGTTTGGCTGTTGGCTTTGTTATCGGATAACAAAAGCCCACATTATGGCACACGCCACGCGACCGAAATCGCCCCGTATCCCCCAAGAGATATCAAAACATATGGAGACCAACTGTTTCACAAGAGCTACACATATAGGGTGTATTTTTAATGACTGTGCAGTGGTTGAAAATATTACCGGTCCAAGTGTTGTACTCACCCACTGTAAAGTGCATGCAACATAATAGGTAAATACAAAACTTGGACCGGCAATATTTTCAAACACTGCACAGTCATTAAAAACACACCCTGTATTTTTAACACGTGCACGCAATCCACGTGTAGCACTAGTACCAGCTTGTAATGTATGCTCCGGTGTTGTCTCATTGCATGCTGTATCACAACATAGGACACGGGGAAGACACTGGTAGCAGTGAAGGTGTGTCTTATTACATGCCGTATCACAACACAGGACACGAAGAAGACATTAGTGCCAGTGGAGCTGGGTCTTATTGCATGCTGTATCACACCATAGCCGGTCTCCCTGACGAAGGGGTTACTGACTTTCTTCGTAATCCCGTATATCCACGCAGGGTTACGCAGCTGCGCGAGATTCGGTAGCGGATCACGTCGCGTTGGTTACTTACGGGGGTATGTGAGCCGGTCGCTCAGAAAGCAATGGCAAACTACTGAGCGTAATCTTGTCAAGAAATCAACAACAGCGGTAAAATGCTGATGTTGACAACGATGTTTGTAAATAGGATATGCGAAAAAGAAAGAAAAAACATCACAACATAGGACACGGAGAAGACACTAGTGGCAGTGGAGCTGTGTCTTATTGCATGCTGTATCACAACATAAGACACGGGGAAGACACTGGAGCTGTGTCTCATTGCATACTGTATCACAACATAGGACACGGGGAAGACACTTGAGGCAGTGGAGCTGTATCTCATTGCATACTGTATCACAAAATGTGTGTTGTTGTTGTTGTTGTTTAGTTTGTTGTTGTTGTTTTGTTGATGCGTTCGTTCGCTTTGAACTCAATCGTATTCGACACACGCGCTGCTGCTTCTAGTGTGCGGAACTCAATGTTAAGCGTGGATTACCTTTCTCTATCATCAGTGTCCCTTACCATCAGGCGAACCACTCCGAATTCAGAGGTACGTATAATGTTCATTCCCAAGTCAAGGACGAGAAGTCAACATTTTAGTCCAACTGACCGGTGTAGGGGTTGAACCCGCTACCTAGGCATCATCATTTTTTTTTTTAAATTCGCATATCCTTTACAGGACATCGCTGTCAACAGCAGCATCTTTCAGCTGTCTGTTGATTTATTGGCAAGATTACGCTCAGTAGTTTGCCATTGCTTTCTCAGCGGCCGGCTCAGTTATCCCGCAAGTCACCAGCGGGGGTCGAACCGTCTCCAGCTCTCGCCCGTTACGAGACTCTGCGTGATAAACGGGATTACGGAGAAAGTATTGTAACCCCTCGGCCAGAGAGACCGGCAGGCATAATCATACCGGGTGTTTAATAACGAGAGATATTATCCATTCGACCAAGCTGAGCTCCGAGTTGTTGCTTTTAAGAAGAAGATTGAGAATATTGTGGATACAGGAGACAACATACGCCCAGGCATCGACCGCTGCAGGTCTTTCTAGACCATACAGTAAAGGCAAATGGAACTGATGGGGGAATATCAACGGAAGCAAGCCACTATCTCATTATGGCTTCATTAAATAAGGTCAGCATGGCCGAATGGGTAAGAACGTTTGTTCTTAAACATCCGGTGTACTAATGCCGCGGTAACGGGTTCAACCTCCTTCACCGGTCTGTTGGACTAAAATGGTGACTTCTCGTCCAATACTCGGGGACGTAAATTACAAGCACCTCTGAAGTCGGAGTGTGTAGACCTGATAGCGAGGGACACTGGTAATCTTCCATAATCCATCATGTGCCGTGTCGGTAAGCGTTGCCAGTCATGATTCGCCATTTCACTCGACCACCAGAGTCGTGGATCAGCCCAGTGTTCTTGTCTCGTCACGGTGTTCCCCAGGGTGGAGTCTTGTCCCTCACACTTTTTCTAATCTTCATCAATGATCTTGTTGCTACTCTACCGGATGGAATTAAAGCGGCAATGTACGCTGATGACCTGGTTTTGTGGAGCACAAATGAACATGCATCAGTGGCCATCATATTGCTACAGAGAGCTGTAGATACATTTGTTGCATGGGCGAATAGATGGTGTGTCAGCATAAACATTGACAAGTGCAGCACCACTCTATTTACCTTCTCTCCGAAATAAAAGGCAGAGATCATCCAGATAAATGGAACACCCGTAAGAGAAGATAAAGAACCAACATACCTTGGTGTAACATTCGACGACAGGCTGACATGGAAAAAAAAAACACATCAAAAAAGCATTAGCAAAAGCCAGAAGGAAAATAGCCATCCTAAGAAAGCTAAGTGAAACCACATGGGGAGCCAGTGGGAAAATACTTAGCAAAGTTTATCAACAGAGCATACGACCACACCTGGAATACGGGTCAACTTCGTGGTGTTCAGCATCAAAAACCACACTACAAGAGCTGGACAAGGTGCAAAATCAAGCTCTTAGAGTCATCACAGGAGGGATGAGATCAACCTCTATAGTAGCAATGGAGAAAATGGGAAGGACACAAGCACTGAGAGAACGCAGAGATACGAAAAAGCTAATATAAGCAGAAAAGTTCCTCAGCTTGCCAGGCCACCCTATGAAGAACCGATTTAAAAACTTAGCTATAGGGCGGTTGAAAAGAAGTAGTTTTATCCACCAGACCAAACGACTTTGCAGAGAAACCACCGATCTTCCCACAGTTGGTATCCCCCTAACAACTATTCCAGAGCGAACCCCAAGAAAGATGAACATAGACTATCGCTACAAATCCAGACAAAAGTGAGAGGAATATTTGACAAGGAAGAACAGAACAGTGTACAGCGCAGAACAGCCACTCTCAGCTTCCTTGATGACGAATACCCACAGGATCTCTGGATCCGAGTCTACACTGATGGGTCAGCACAAATTGCTGTTCGAAATGGAGGAGCGGGAGTGTACATAGAATACCCAAATAATACTAGGGACACGGCCGGAGTTCCCACAGGAAAGTACTGCCATAACTATGATGCTGAAATTAAGGCAATCAAGATAGCAACAGAGAAATTACAAAATACCAGCCATGGTACACAACCTGTGGTGATATTGACAGATGCAAAATTAGTAATAGAGGCGCTCCTGTCTGGGAAATTGCCAGTCCTAAGAACACTACTTTCTAAACTTAGCAGTCAGCATAAGGTCACCATACAGTGGGGTGGTATAAACGACAGAGGTGATCGATTGGCTAAGGAAGGAGCAAAAGAAGAACAACCTGATACTGATACATTACATACCACCAAAAGAAAAGAATGATCAAATCAGTCAGAAGGCCACCAAACCCTACTCAAGACGACTGCCATGTTATGGACAGACCAGAATAGGTCATGATTCTGTTGCTCAGAACAGGACACAATAGATTACGCAACCATATGTATAGAAAATTCAAGTTTGGTGACTCAGCCATGTGCACATGTGGTTTGGTGTCGCAGACAGCAAAGCACATACTCCAGGATTACCCAAACTACAACATATCCAGGCGAACATTCTGGCCTAGAGAGACAACAGTGGAAGATATACTCTATGGACCGCTGAGTGAACTAAAAAAGACTGTTAGATTCATACAAGAATGTATATGTATATGGACTACTCTTGTGTTCAAAGCGAGCCAACAAAGTAACAAAAATAACACACACACACACACATACACACACACACACACACACACACACACACACACACACACACACACACACACGCACGCACACAAAGAAAAACCCGATATGCTGGAATTGCAAAGCTACGCCCACTACACACATCCATAAACACCCGCCCCTCGCATTTTTCCACCAAGAGACCGAGTACTTATGGAATTGTCCCAATAATGGAATTGTCCCACTTATGGAATTGTCCCGAGTGCTGGTTCATTGGTTTTGAATTCATAAATTATAACCATTCAATTTGTCCTAAGTTAAGTAAGCCTTTTGTTTTCACGCTGGAATCCAGATTTGGTAGCACCCCCACACAATAATAATTTCCTGGACTGGTTGCCATGCCAACACATCACAAATTGCACACGACGGTCCTTGACACGCAAGGGTCAGTCACGCACAGATTCCATCACGTGATCCATCATTCAGTTATTTATTTATGAATCAAATTTACAGACGACTTTATACTTTTTTCGCCCTGTAAAATTCGCTGACTCGGGATTTCCGAAATCAGGGTCTTTTTTGCTGTTGTTGTTGTTTTTTTTTTTTCCACTCTCTCTCTCTCTCTCTCTCTCTCTCTCTCTCTCTCTCTCTCTCTCTCTCTCTCTCTCTCTCTCTAACTCTGGAGTAGTCCATACCCGTAATACTACTTCTAGTAGACTGGACTGATTTGGAGTGTAGATTAGCTTTCCCTATTATTAGTGTCCCTGGTCATCAGGTGAACCCATTCCGTTTTCTGAGGTGCTTTAGTCTACGTCCCCAAGTCAAGGACGAGAAGGCAACATTACAATGTAGGGATTGAAACTATTTACCTCAGTATCACTACACCACCTGTATTTCAGGTATTTTGAAAAACCAAAACTTAAAAAAAAAAACGGAAAGAACGATCTATAAAACTTAACTTGTGATATATAATTCTTTTTTTTTTTCATTGGCTTGTTTACTTTGGTTTGCCCGGTACAGTTCCAAGATACGGATATTTCATTAATCCAAACGTTTGTTTTTTTTAATTAAAACTTTAAAGGGAACGTATAGAAATAAAGAACATTGAAATATTTTGGGCAGTTGAAACGTCATGAAAGTTTGGAGAGAATAATAATGGAAGGGCATATGCCCAGGAAGAGAGGAAGAAGAAGGTCAAAGAGAAGATGGGTGTAGAATGTGGCAGATGATCTCCAGATTGCGGGACAACTTGCTTATGACCGAGAAGTTTTCCGGAAGGTTGTTATGGGAGCTAGGTTCTGCAAAGGACATGCTACTGAATGAATGAACGAATGAATGAATGAATGAATGAATGAATGAATGAATGAATGAATGAATGAATGAATGAATGAATGAATGAATGAATGAATGAATGAATGAATGAATGATAAGGTTTTATGCTAGTCGGTTTGTTTGATTGTTTGGTGATGCTTGAATGTCCCTTCTAGGGTTCAACGGGGTAAGGGTGATGGTAGAGTGGAAAGGATAGAAAGAAATACAACTGGTTTCAGATAGAAACAGTCAGAAACACCTACTGGTATGAGATAAAAGTCAGAATGAAACAAAATATTTCAGACAGAAGAAGTCAAAGTAACAACTGGATTGAGATATCAGTCAAAATATTAAATACATGAGATAGAAGAAGTCAAAATAGCTGACTTGAGATAGGAGTCAACATAACCCCTGGTTTGACATTATTTTAAAGTTAATTGCATATCTTTTACAGAACGTAGCTGTCAACCCCAGCATGTTTGTTTGTTGTTTGTGATTTCTTGGCAAGTTTTCGTTCAATAGTTTACCATTGCTTTCTGAACTACCGTCAGTCATACTATGTATTAAAAGAAAAAAGAAAAACCAGATAGAAGGACTCAAAATAACTACTGCTTGGACATAATATAATCTTTCCTTTAAATGAGTTGAGATAAAATAAGTCAAAGTAATAAATATTTGAGACAAAATAAGTCAAAGCAATAACTATTTGAGATAGAAGAAGTCAAAGCAATAAATATTTGAGATAGAAGAAGTCAAAGCAATAAATATTTGACATAAAAGAAGTCAAAGTAATAAATATTTGAGATAAAAGAAGTCAAAGTAATAAATATTTGAGATAAAAGAAGTCAAAGTAATAAATATTTGACATAAAAGAAGTCAAAGTAATAAATATTTGAGATAAAAGAAGTCAAAGTAATAAATATTTGAGATAAAAGAAGTCAAGGTAATAAATATTTGAGATAAAAGAAGTCAAGGTAATAAATATTTGAGATAGAAGAAGTTAAAGTTATAAATATTTGAGACAGAAGATGTCAAAGTAATAACTATTTGCTATAGAAGAAGTCAAACTATCTGGTGCAGGTTAGGAATCAAAATATGTATGTTGTCAATTTGTGGTCATACGACAGACTTTGTTATCATATTCTGTTCATGCAACACACGTATATTATCATATTATGTTCATACAAACGACGTATGTTGTCTTTATGTTCATGCGACAGGCGTATGTTATCGTGCTGTGTTCATGCAGCAGATGTATTTTATCATGTTATGTTCATATACCAGACTGTGTTATCATGTTATATTAATGCAACATACTGTGTTATCAAATGATGTTAATGCAACATACTGTGTTATCAAATGATGTTAATGCAACATACTGTGTTATCAAATTATGTTAATGCAACATACTGTGTTATCAAATGATGTTAATGCAACATACTGTGTTATCAAATTATGTTAATGCAACATACTGTGTTATCAAATTATGTTAATGCAACATACTGTGTTATCAAATGATGTTAATGCAACATACTGTGTTATCAAATTATGTTAATGCAACATACTGTGTTATCAAATTATGTTAATGCAACATACTGTGTTATCAAATTATGTTAATGCAACATACTGTGTTATCAAATTATGTTAATGCAACATACTGTGTTATCAAATTATGTTAATGCAACATACTGTGTTATCAAATATATGTTAATGCAACAGACTGTGTTATCAAATTATGTTAATGCAACATTCTGTGTTATCATATTATGTTCATGCAACAGACGTACGTTATCATGTTATGTTCATATACCAGACTGTGTTATCATGTTATATTAATGCAACATACTGTGTTATCAAATGATGTTAATGCAACATACTGTGTTATCAAATGATGTTAATGCAACATACTGTGTTATCAAATTATGTTAATGCAACATACTGTGTTATCAAATGATGTTAATGCAACATACTGTGTTATCAAATGATGTTAATGCAACATACTGTGTTATCAAATTATGTTAATGCAACATACTGTGTTATCAAATTATGTTAATGCAACATACTGTGTTATCAAATTATGTTAATGCAACATACTGTGTTATCAAATTATGTTAATGCAACATACTGTGCTATCAAATGATGTTAATGCAACATACTGTGTTATCAAATTATGTTAATGCAACATACTGTGTTATCAAATTATGTTAATGCAACATACTGTGTTATCAAATTATGTTAATGCAACATACTGTGTTATCAAATTATGTTAATGCAACATACTGTGTTATCAAATTATGTTAATGCAACATACTGTGTTATCAAATATATGTTAATGCAACAGACTGTGTTATCAAATTACGTTAATGCAACAGACTGTGTTATCATATTATGTTCATACAACGTACGTTATCATGTTATGTTCAGGCAACACATACCGATAGTCTTCTCAACCACTTTGCTCATCTACCCCAGCATTTTCTCAGTGTGTTGACTTTCTATTTCGTTCAACTCATCTGTCTTCCTCTAATTTACAGTTATTTTCCATGCTTTCTATCAGTCCCAAACACGACCCGTAACTGTGTTTCTGATGTTATCTGCAAGGGTTCCATAAAGACTAATGTTCCTGTGCAGTAAATAGAGGAATCTTCCGACGACTCTTGCCTTCCATCGACCACACTACACAGCCGACTAACACCTGGTGTTGCTGCGCTCAACGGACAAATGTTCTCAAATTGATAACTGATGCCTGGTGCTTTTTTGCCAAAGGATTAGATTAACATTCTTACTTTTCATTTCATTCCTTCCCCTTCTCTTCTTGTTCTTCTTTCCCTTACCTTTAATTTCTTCTTCTTAACATTCTCACTTTTCATCTCATTCCTTCCCCTTCTCTTCTTGTTCTTCTTTCTCTTCACCTTTAATTTCTTCTTCTTCTTCTTCTTCTTCTTCTTCTTCTTCTTCTTCTTCTTCTTCTTCTTCTTCTTCTTCTTCTTCTTCTTCTTCTTCTTCTTCTCCTCCTCCTCCTCCTCCTTCTTCTTCTTCTTCTTCTTCTTCTTCTTCTTCTTCTTCTTCTTCTTCTTCTTCTTCTTCTTCTTCTTCTTCTTCTTCTTCTTCACCTTTAATTTATTCGTCTTCTCTTTTCAGTTGTCTTCTTTTTCGTCTTATTATCTCTCCCTCCTCCCTCCTCCTCCCGCCCTTTTACATCGCCTTTTTACCAGTAATAACGATAGTGCTACTTCTGCTTCTTCCCTTCCTCACCCCCACCTCCTGCCTGAAATGAAACTTTTCATTTGTGTAGAAGAACGATATATCGCCATACTAGGGTCATCATGTTTTGTTTCGTGGTATCTTCCACAATTTCAATGTTCAGTGAACGGAAGTTTACATTATAATACATGCTCAATTGATTGAACGCCATATTTGATCCAATCCTACTGTTTGTTTGGCAGTTAATCAGATAAGACAAATATATTAGTTAGATGCATGTCCTATACAGGACGTAGCAATTAACCCCATCATTTATCATCTGCCGAGGTAGCAGGCTCAACCCCTACACCCGTCAGTTGGACAAAGATGTTGACTTATCTTCCTTGACTTGGTAACGTAAATTTCAAGTACCTCAGACGCCGGAGTCGGTTCGCCTTGTGGCGAGGGATACTGGTATTAGGGAAAGCTAATCCAAAATCAGTCTAGTGCACAAGAAGTAGTAGCACGTGTATAGACTAGGCTTGAGTTCAAAGCGGGCGATCGAAAAAAACGAAAAAAAAAAAAAAACCATCTTCCACGTTTGATGTCTACCGACGTAGGGAAATATAATTGACGTTTCGCGCCCTATAAGTGGCACTGGATAGTGTCAATCCGAGTGATTGTACAACATTTTTCATGTCTTCAATCCATGTTTTTTCTGGGATGTCCTCTTTCTCATATCAGATCTTCGTTCACGTAGCGCCGGTACTGGTAGTTGATGGTGTTGCATTCTAATGAGATGGCCGAACCATTTTATCTTCTTCTTTCACAATATGTGGCACAAGGTGTTGATCCCACTGTTACTGTCTGATTACATCATTTCTTACTCGGTCTAGGATTGTTAAGTTGGCAGCTCTCTTCAAGCATCTCATCTCACATATTTTGATGTTGCGTAAGTGTGATTTTGATAATGTACAAGTTTGACATTTGTAGCATGGGGTTGGTGTGAATATGCTATTCATTATCTGTCGCCTTGCAGACATAGGTGTGTTTGGATGTTTCAGTATATATGATAGTTGATATATAAACACACTTGCTTTTTGACATCTGATTTCCATTTCTCTGTCTATTCTGCCATGATCTGTTATCATACTTCCCAGATATTTAAATTCTTTTACTTATTTCAGAGGTGTGCTATTCATCGACATATTTAGTGGACCATACAACCTGCTAACCTGTATTACTTCAGTTTCGGTTTTATTCATATCCATGCCGTATCTGCTTCATGTTGAGCTCAGCTTATTAATATTATTTTACGGTCTGCCCTTGTCGCTATAAATCATGCACCAATTGTCTGCACACAAAAGCTGATTTATTGCGGGTGGATCTTTTTTTCTTTTTTTTTCTTTTCCGTCTAAAATAAAGCCTGGTGTGCCTTGCCAGTGAGAAGACCTGATCATTTGGGGCCACATCGATTGATGGTTGTCAGTCGCGGCGATCGGGCAAATCTTGAGCTACAGCCTACGATGGGTGACGTTGTAATATTCTGTTGTGATAATTTGGTCGCGTCCAGCGTGTGCCGCGTGGACTGAATCTGTTAAAGATCCGAACGATAATTTACACCTGCCAGCAACATGGGCGGAAAATATAGCTTATAGTAAAGATAAATTATGATGAACTGTTATGGAGAAACGTTTTGCACAGGACAAACCACTATGTGACGGGTAACGACTGAAATCAAACAAGCGGAAGCATCCGGTCTGCTGATGCCGAGGTAGGGGGTTCAAACCCTACACCAGTTTTCGGACTAAAACGTTGACTTCTCGTCCTTGACCCGGGGACGTAAATTACAAGTACCTCTGAAGTCTGTGTAGGTTCGCCTGATGGCGAGGGACACTGGTAAAACGGAAAGCTAATCCACACGCAAAAATCAGTCCAGTGATCTAGAAGTAGTAGCACATGTGTGAACTACGCTTGAGTTCAAAGCGAGCGATTATTTAAAAAAATACCGATTGATCTCCTCTTTGTTCTTTGCTAGGTGATGCGGTGGCATAGTGGTCGAAATCAATCGAAACAAATACCGATTGATTTCCTCTTTGTTATTTGCTAGGTGATGCGGTGGCATAGTGGTCGAAATCAATCGAAAACAATCGAAACAAATACCGATTGATTTACTCTTTGTTCTTTGCTAGGTGATGCGGTGGCATAGTGGTCGAAATAAATCGAAAACAATCGAAACAAATACTGATTGATCCCCTCTTTGTTATTTGCTAGGTCATGCGGTGGCATAGTGGTTAGCGGACTTGCCTATCAAGAAGGGGTCTGGGATCAATCCTTAGTAGGACCAACATAATCGTATTCAAAATGTAATTCCGGTACTACTTACATGACGCGGAGAAACAATGACACGCGCACTCAAACTATAGTATCACCAGCACAACTCTAGATCTCTAGTCCTCGACCGAGCCTCATAAATATGGCTACAAGACTCGCTGAGCATGATGAATAGGGTGAAGACATGCATGTTTCATGCTTCAATTAAAAGAGCAAAGACACGGAGCATCGTTTAATCTTTTCCACACGACATGCTGGTGAGTTGGGAAACGAGCAGGCCGGCAGATTGGTTGGATCTGCACAGAGGGTGGGGTACTGATACACGATAAGGCAGACGTGGTCGGGACCCTTTGGCATTAAATGAATAGTGTGGGGGAAATGGATACACCAACAGAGCGTGGAACGAATAGCGCAATAGAGAGTAACCAGATGATCTGGCTGGCTGGCTGGCTCTCAGTTGCATGAGAAAAAGGTCACATAGACACATAATAGTAGGAGTAGGCCTCTTTCAGTCCTGAAGGACTATAGAGTTGTACCGCTGGGGGTGGGGGGGGGGGGGGTACCTGGCAGCACCATTGGTGACACATAATAAGACTTTGAATAACGAAGGCAGGAACAATAGATTGCAGGATTTCTCGTCTCGCATATTTCGCTACATCTCGTCAGGCACATATTGAAGAAATCACACAGCATAAACTACTAAAGTAATTAGATCAATTCTTCAAGCTTCATTCATCATTGCACCTTGCCGTCTTGACAGACGATAGTTTGTGCTTTAAAAAGGCATAATAACTTTTAACTATGGCGGTAGCGAGTGTGACTGATAAGGCCAATTTGCGCTGTAAATGTCCGTTCACAGTGGGTGCATGTGAACACGTGGTCATTTCCACCATCATGCACCATCTTACGTCTCAAACGCTTGGTGTGTGACTTTTCTGCAATACTTTTCTCCTTTGACTTTATTCCATTTCTGATATTTGCCCTCCATGCAACACGTTCAGCGGCGACTTGCTCCCAATGTTCATTATCAATGCCTGTATCAATCATGTCCCGCTTACACACATCTTTGTATCGTAGTAGAGGCCGACCCTGAGATTTCAAGCTTATATATATATATATATATTCACACAATAATTGGAATTGTCTACCACAGTAAATTTTACCTGTCTATAATATCTTTCTGTTTGCACAAAATTGGCTTCTTTAAATTAATGGCGATTCCTTCTGCCAGCTTTAAAGTGCGGCCATTTTGTGTGTTAATCATACTGTATGTATCTGGTACCATTAGCTTTTAGCTTTGGGACTGTTGGCGTGTTGTTAAAAATGGGGACGACGCGCATAAGGGAATTAATTTCCTTAGTGCTGTGATGTCGGTTCTTGACTCAACTAAAGTTTAGACTCAATTTAACTAAAGCTTATATATTAATTATTCTGTCTGGGTTTCTCCACAGCGACCCATGCCACCCTTGACCCCTGCAGATCCAGACATCCCAGGATTCTGTGCCGGGTGCGGCGGAAGGATACTAGACCGGTACTACTTACACGCCGTGGAAAAACAATGGCACTTGCATTGTCTCACGTGCAGTGACTGTCACTTCCGCCTGGACTCAGAGATCACGTGCTTCGCGCGAGATGGACACATTTACTGTAAAACGGATTATTACAGGTGAGCAATTGCATGCATGCACGCATGTGTGAGAGTCTGTGAGTGTTTTTTTTTGTGAATTTACATATCTGTGTGTAGTTTTATGTGTATGTATTATCATTATCATCATGTGCCATGCCGATAAGCGTGGGCTGTCATATTTCGCCATCTCACACGATCGCCAGAGTCGTGGATCAGCTCTGTGTTTTTGTCTCAACCATACCGCGTGGTCAAGCCATCTAGGTATTTACTTAGCCGCCATCACCTTGTTATTTTCCCTTCAATCTTGCCTGTTGTCATCAAGTTCTCCAAAGTATTTCTCTAATCAGTTTATGGTTTTCACTTGTTTCTTGAAAAAACTTGGTCATTGGTTTTTCTGTCTGTCTACAGTATTCTTTGAATTTCCCCCATAAACCACATTTCCAAAGCCATCAGGTGTTTTTCAACCTGTTTGCTCATTGTCCACGCTTCACATCCATACAAAAGTACAGGTTCTATGTTGCACCTCAAAACTCTTTTCCTCCTTGTAAATGACATCATTTTATTGGTCAGTACCCCTTCCATCTTGCAAAAAGCTATCTTCGCCATGGTAATTCTTGTTCTAATCTCTTCAAAGCATCTCCCATCAGATGTTATGCCTGTTCCTAGATAATTATACCGATTCACTTGCTTAAGAATATTCCCATTTACTTGTATATTACATTGTGATATTTCCTTATTCCTTGTGACGACCATAATCTGTGTTTTCTTATAAGTTAGTTCTAATCCCAGTTGTTCACTGTGTGCAACAACCGCATCTACTAAATGTTGCAGATACTGCTCATTGTCTGCAATCAATATTGTAATATCCGCATATCTAACGTTATTGATATTTCGTCCCATAATGATGAATCCTTTCATATCTTCTACACTTCTGAAAATATTTTCACTGTACATGGAAACAAGATTGGAGACATTACACATTCTTGTCTCACACCTCCCTTACACTTACTCCCTTAAACCTTATGACTGCTTGTTGTATCCAATATATGTTTTTTATAAGTCTGGGTCTTTTCCATCAATTTGTAGATCTGCAACTATCTTTATCAAGTTGACATGTCTTACTGTCTCAAAAGCTGATACTGACCCACTTCATTATCAAACCTTATGACTGCTTGTTGTATCCAATATATGTTTTTTATAAGTCTGGGTCTTTTCCATCAATTTGTAGATCTGCAACTATCTTTATCAAGTTGACATGTCTTACTGTCTCAAAAGCCTTTGTGTAGTTAATAAAGCATAGATGTAGGTCTTAGTTTACTTCTGTAGAACGTTCAATTAATGTTCTCAGCATATACACAGCATTTACTATACCCTTGCCTTCTACAAACCCGCATTGTTCTTCTCCGATTTCGGGTTGTATTTTCTACATATATATTCTTTGCATGATAACTCTTTGCAAAATCTTCGTGGTGTGGCTCATCATACTAATTGTTCGATGTTGATCACATTCCAAGTCTACTGATTTCTTCGGGATTGCAATAAATATAGAATTACATAATTCAAGAGGTATATCTCCATTATCATATATTGCGTTCAGCAGTCCAGTGACTTGATCTATTCCATATTCTTTTGTTTGTGATGTCATTAATTCTTGTATGCATTATTTTGGTATTCCGGGTGTTGCGTTGGTTTTCAATTTCGCTGCAATTTTCTTCAAGCCATGCTTCTTTTGCCTTTTTGCATAGTTTCTTGAGTTTCTGTGAATCTCTTCATACTTTTCATGGTTATTTTTATTATTTCCACAACATCAGCCACGTATTAGCGGAGCAAGGGCACTGGGACATTCACACAAGGATCGAACACAGGTCGGGTAGGCCGTCATGGGGCCATCGCGCGGCTCATTGTTTGCTTGAACTATCTATAGATCTGAGGAAGGGTTGGGCGGGTGGGATGTCAGGGGCGTCACTAGGGGGGTGCGGGCCGCACAGACAGACACACACACACAGATAAATACATAGAGAGACTAACATAGTATACTAGAACAGATACATAGAGAGACAGATACATTTGTACATAGATACATACAAAGATAGGAGTGGGAGGTAATAAGAGATGGAGAAATAGCGTGAGAGGTATACTTGAAGACCTGAAGCAATAGCGTGGAATCAATATTTAATGTTGTGTGCCGAGTGTTGTATGTTGTGTATTGAATATTGTATATAACCTGTTGACAAAGTATCCCTCGGTACCCAGAATGCTCTAATGTTCACAACTAGAGTGTTGGTCTAGGCTGGACAGGGAGGAGGTGGACCGGGGAAGCGCCAGCCTCGCCTAGAAATCTCCAACCGACCCGGATGTAATGAGAGTCTAACTATTTGTCTGGAAATGTCGCACTTAAGGTGTGTTTGCTTAATGTGGATATTGACACGTCTGCTCGTGTTTGGCTCACTCTCCCGTGTTGTCCCCGCGTGTTTATTTTCTCCTTTGCTTCGGTGATGTCTTCTTTCCCTTGCTCACTAATTGCCACCCGGGTCATTTTATGATAGAAGTTTCCTATACTGGGGGGAAAAGGATCCCGTGGCAGATAACGCCGGAGGGTGTCAAATTCTAAAGGGTTGCGTGTAAACGGTTATGGTCTTACAAGGTGATGTGACCGGCTACCTTCAAAGCTGCCAGACCAAACACCTGTGCATGAGACACAGACTTTGGGTGTAGGCACATCGCTATACTCGGGAGGAAAATACATCCATCAGATTGGAAGGACCAGACTTGAGTTTCGCTCTCATTTGAGCTTGTCATACATTGGCACCTTGCCGTCTTGACAGACGATAGTTTGTGCTTTAAAAAGGCATAATAACTTTTAACTATGGCGGTAGCGAGTGTGACTGATAAGGCCAATTTGCGCTGTAAATGTCCGCTCACAGTGGGTGCATGTGAACACGTGGTCATTTCCACCACCATGCACCATCTTACGTCTCAAACGCTTGGTGTGTGACTTTTCTGCAATAATTTTCTCCTTTAACTTTATTCCATTTCTGATATTTGCCCTCCATGCAACACGTTCAGCGGCGACTTGCTCCCAATGTGCATTATCAATGCCTGTATCAATCATGTCCCGCTTACACACATCTTTGTATCGTAGTAGAGGCCGACCCTGAGATCTCTTACCCATCTGTAATTCACCAAAAAAGATATCCTTTGGTATTCTACCATCATCCATCCGCCTAAGATGTCCTATCCATCTAAGTCTACGAAGACTGAGCATGGAATAAACTGTCACACAACCTGATCTTTCTAATACTTCAGTATTTGTGATTTTGTCTTGCCACTTAATACCAAGAATTCTTCGCAGACACCGCATATGAAAGCTGTTTAAATTGTTCTCTTGGTGTGAGTAAGTTGTCCAGGTTTCACTGCCATAGAGAAGAGTACTAAGGACACAGGCTTGATAGACAAGGACTTTTGTTTTGGCAGTAAGCTTCCTATTCTCCCAGACTCTTTTTCTTAACCTGTTCATTGTTGTTGCTGCCTTTCCAATCCGGATGTTGATTTCCTGATCTAGGGATAATTTGCTATTTACCACCGATCCCAGAGCTTGTCAGTCGTGGCTATAACTGCCTGGACCCGGGATCGAACTCCGGATCACTGGCGTGAATGGTCTGTAAGATGTGTCGACCGTCAACACTCCAGAAGACATTTCTTGGTGAGATCATCATCGTGCGCAGAGCCGATAAGCGTATAGAAGAAACAGCGGCTCCTGCAATGTGCTGAGAAATATCTCGTGTCTATGGGATGAGACGGGATCACTTATAGGGGTAGTTTTCTCTCGGATTTAGTTCTAAAGATTAACCCGGTCAACAAATGCCGCAGAAGTCGGATGTGTCGGCCAAAAGGCGCAAGTATCGCTACTCTGCTGTGGATTGGCACAACGCATATACGTCTAAAACAACATTCCGAACGAACGCAGAAGAAGAAGAAGAAGAAGAAGAAGAAGAAGAAGAAGAAGAAGAAGAAGAAGAAGAAGAAGAAGAAGAAGAAGAAGAAGAAGAAGAAGAAGAAGAAGAAGTAGTCTGATGGTTATCATCATCATAAAGTGCCATGCAAGCTGGCATAGGCGTCCATATCCCTCCACAGATCTCGGCCTTAAGTTTTCTGGATCACCTCTGCTGATGATATTCCTCCATGCTACTGTCTCAATCCACCCAGAATAATTTCTCCTGTTCGGCCTCCGCCTCTCTTCCACTCGATCTTTCTGGGTGTCACGGTGCTCTCCGATGCCTCTCTTCTCATCACATGACCACAGAAAGTTGTCTGAGTCGACTGATAACCAGCCTCAGTTGGATAATATCGTGGGAAGTAAAGAGGGCAGGCATACTACTTATCACAGCACCCACCGAGTGCCCATTGGTCTTAAAAATATATGGATCAAACACCATATACCCAATGCACCCCATGGCGCGGAGAAGGGCCATCTACTTACATTTTTCTGTTGATAACGATTTTTTTTTTCATATCCCTTACAGGACGTTGCAGTAAACACCAGCATTTTTCAGCTGCTGTTGATGTACTAAGCAAGTTTTTACGTTCAGTAGTTTGCCATTGCTTTCTGAACGACCGGCTCACATACCCCCGAAAGTTACCAGCGCGGCGGGATCCGCTGCCGAATCTCGCGCAGCTGTTTTCCCCACGTGAATATACGGGATTACGAACAGGGAGTCCGGTTTCAGATAACAATTACAAATGTCTAAAGAGCAAGAGGGTCGAATTCATTGCACCGGGATTTATCCCACACGGCTCGGTCTCTTTCTAAGAGTGGCCTTATGAAAGCGTTACACAAAGCACGAACTCCGTAGCTCCAGTGACCACCCTCAGGAATCTCCGAGAAAACTGCATTAGTAAAGCCCGGAATCGAACCCACAATCTTCATAACACGAAGCAGCCCGCGTAACTTGGCCACGGAGCTTTCCTGCTTTTGATCATGCAAATCCCTAAGACCTGTGGGTGAAAGGTCACCAAGCCAGGCCTGACTTGGCCAGTTATGTACGGTGTGGCACCATGACATGGTGTCATCCTTGCATGCCTCTCCGCAGATGGGGAGCTGCAGTACCGGGCTTGCACACCGCACTGGTGTCTGAGCCTGGAGAGGGGAAGGAGCGCTCTGCAACACAGAGCCCGCGAACCTGGTGCTGTGGTAGCGGGTCGGGACGACAGTGGGGACAACAACGACGTTCCGATAGAAGCAACACCCTCACGGGGGGTTCAGGTCGTCTGAAGATCCGTGCATCAGACTGAAGGGACGCATTCACAGACCACCGGAGGTGTCATAACCAACAACGACGACGACGACAACAACAACAACAACAACAGCATCAACAACAACAAACAGCAACAACCAACAACATTATCAACAACAACAACCGACAATATCAATAACAACATTAACAACAAAAACAACATCAACAACAACATCATAAACAAGAAAATCAATAACACCATCATCATCAACAACACAACAACACCATCATCAACAACATCAACAATGCCATCAACATCAACAACACCATCAACAAAAACAAACAACAACACCAACAACAATAACACCGTCAACAATAACAACAGCTACATCAAAATCCTCAGTATGAAACACAACAACATAGCAACAGCAACAACAACAACATCATCATCAACAACAACAACAACTACTACAGCAACAGCAACATGAACAACAACAACAGCGCCAACAGCAACATGGAAAATGACAACAACGTCAACATCAACATCATCAACATCAACAATAATATCAACAAAGTCTGCTGTCTCGAAGAGGTCCCAGATCTATTGTGGGTCCACCCCCCCCCCTCCCCGGGTATCCCCGCTATAGAAAAAGGCGGGCTAGCGAAGTTGATAGCGGCAACAATAACCACCGCTGAGGAAGCAGGTTAGACGAGACCGAATTTAGAATTTTTATTTGAAAAATTGGAATTGGAAGTTGATAGCGTACTGCACTGGTAATATCTAATATCATAAGCACCGCCTGACGCTGATTCCGCGCCTGGGCTCTTCGCTTGCCAAAAGTGAGAGAAAGACTGATCACCTATTCCTCCTTGCTCTCAGGCCTACATAATGTGACGACCCTGTCACATCACAGACTCATAGCTGAAAACTGCAGTACTTTGAGAAGCAACATGAATGTTTTAATGACATCACGCGCTCTCTCGTCGCTTTGGTAGTGAGATTAAACACTTCAGTTGTAGGTCAGCATGGCCGAATGGATAAGAACGAGTGCTCTTAAACATCCGGCGTGCTGATGCCGAGGTAAGGGGTTTAACCCCTTACCGGACAGTTGAACTAAAATGTTGACCTGTCGTCATTGACTTGGGGACGTAAGTTACAAATACCTCTAAAGTCGGGGTGGGTTCGCCTGATGGCGAGGGACACTGTTAATAGGGAATGATAAGCTACATGCAAAATTCAGTCTAGCACTACTAGAAGTAGTAGTAGTATAGTGTGTATGGACTACGCTTGAGTTCAAAGGAGCGAAAGCAAAAAAAAAAAAAAAAAAAAACATACACACACTTTCTCCAATAAGGGCGGAAAACTGGTGGCTCCTTGTGCAAGCATTACCATCAAAAATCCCAAGACAATTATAAATCTGAAAACGTAGACCGTAAGATCAAAACCATGGCAAAACTGAATGGTGGATCTAACCTGCCCACGGGTATGGAATCCGTTACCTTGTCTTGAATCTGTTTACAGGAATTAGTCCAGACACAAATGTAAACCGAAGTGGGACGCACTGGTCTCGAGGCTAACCGGTAATGTTATAATTAGAAGTGACGGAACTGCCTTCGAAAGGGAAACGAAACGACGAAAATGTAACCAATAATGTTACCTTCTTTTCGGCCACTCATCGAAGTACATCGGTTTCTTCAACAAAGTATCTTGTTCCTTCAACTACACCTGTTCCTTCAGCTTGTTCCTTTAACTTGTTCCGTCAACCTGTTCCTTCAACAAAGTACAACTATTCCTTCAACAAAGTACACCAGCTGTTACTTCAACTTGTTCCTTCAACAAAATACACATGTTCCTTCAATCTGCTCCTTCAACAAAGTTCACTTGTTGCTTCAACAAAGTACACTTGTTCCTTCAACAAAGTATTATTGTTAGTTCAACAAAGTACAAGTGATCCTTCAACAAACTAACTTTTTCTTTCAACAAAGTAATTTGTTCCTTCAACAAAGAATGTTGTTCCTTCAATAAAGTAATTTGTTTCTTCAACAAAGTAACTTGTTCCTTCAACAAAGTAACTTGTTCCTTCAACAAAGTAACTTAATGCTTCAACAAAGTAACTTGTTTCTGCAACAAAGTAACTTGTTTCTTCAACAAAGTAACTTGTTCCTTCAAAAAGTGATTTGTTTCTTCAACAAAGTAACTTGTTCCTTCAATAAAGTACAATTGTTCCATCACCAAAGTAACTTGTTCCTTCAATAAAGTACGATTGTTCTTTCAACAAGGTAACTTGTTCCTTCAATAAAGTACAATTGTTCTTTCAACATGTTCCTTTAGCTTGTTCCTTCAACTAAGTACACAAGTTCCTTAAACTAAGCACATATATTCCTTCACCTCATCATCAAAACGTGCCCTGCCAGCTGGCACAGGCGTTCATGTCTCTCCACAGATCTCAGTCTTCGGTGTTCTGGAACAACTCTGCTGATGATATTCCTCCATGCCACCGTCTCAATCCATCCAGCATCATTTCTCTTGGTCTGCCTCTGCCTCTCTTTCCCTTGATCTTTCCAGTTGTCACGATGTTCTCCAGAGTACACATGTTCCTTCAACAAAGTACACTAGATCCTTCAACTGAGTACACATGTTCCTTCAACAAAGTACACATGTTCATTCAACAAAGTACACATGTTCCCTCAATAAAGTAAACCTATTATTTCAATAAAGTAGATGTTGTTCCCTCAACAAAGTACACCTATTATTTTATCAAAGTACACTTGCTCCTTCAACAAAGTACACATGTTCCCTCAATAAAGTAAACCTATTATTTCAATAAAGTAGATGTTGTTCCCTCAACAAAGTACACCTATTATTTTATCAAAGTACACTTGCTCCTTCAACAAAGTACACATGTTCCTTCAACAAAGTACACATGTTCCCTCAATAAAGTACACCTATTCTTTCAATAAAGTAGACATGTTCCATCAACAAAGTACATCTGTTTCTTTAATAAAGCACACATTTTCCTTCAACAAAGTACACATGTTCCTTCAACAAAATGTATCTGCTCTTACAACTATAATGTTAATTCAACAAAGTACACCTATTCCTTCAACAAAGTACACATGCCTCCTCAATAAAGTACACCTGTTCCCTCAACAAAGTACACATGTTCTTTCAACAAAGTACACATACTCCCTCAACAAAGTACACCTGTTCCCTCAACAAAGTACACATGTTCCCTAAACAAAGCACACCTGTTTCTTCAACAAAGTACACATATTCCTCCAACAAAGTACACATTTTCCCTCAACAAAGTACACATATTCCTTCAACAAAGTACATATGTTCCCTCACTAAAGTACATATGTTCTCTCAAGAAAGTACATCTGTTTCTTCAACAAAGTATACCTGTTCCTTCGACACAGTACACCTGTTCCGTCAACTATAATGTTAATTCAACAAGATACACTGGTTCCTGCAGGCTCTAGACTAGAACACAACTATTCCACAGCGGCCTTTCCTTATACTGCCCAACAAATCCTCCAATCTCCACATCTTTCCCGAACTTCCACAAGTGCCGCTCAATACCCGCGAATGTATCTTCCCCGGACACCAGCAATGGCCGTGACGCAGTCAAAGACAGTCACATCTGACGCAGTCAAAGACAGTCACATCTGACGCAATGCCAGCGGAAATACTAATGTCAACATCAACGCCAAACACCACCACTCCACGCATCCCCCGAGGCAGCGATTTCCCACAATTCCGCACTTGCACCATTCTCTAATTGTTTCTTCAACTGATTACCTCCTCTCCTACTCTCAGCTCTTTTTGTTCCCAGATTTTCTTTTCTTCCCGCGCCGAGTTTGTGTTTATCTTTCGATTTCGTTCCATTCCTAGGTATTGTCCGATTTTAATAGCAGAGATTTTATTTTATTTTTTTGTTCTTAATCTCCCGATGGTCTGTACTTTGCCTACAATCCTATTAATTTCTATGTTACCACCGCGGCCTGGAAGTGGGTACGGTGTCAGGTACCAGTTCCATTTAGGCCTCATTCAACTTCACAAGGGGATTACATGAGATGGAAAAAAAGGCCTGGCTTTGTTTCCAGCCTCGCTAGTTAGAGATGAAGCAGAGAGATCCGCCGCTGTACCTTTGTCTTCGTCATGCCTGGATGAAATCATGGAGGAAGCTGGCAAGAATAGGTCCTGGTTTGTCTTCTCGGGCAGTGAGCTGTGTCACTATTTGATGTCCGGGGGTGTCCCTGCTTCTGCTCTTTGGTGTTCGTAGTAGTCCCTTGATTGTGCGGTTATATTAGCTCAATGGTTATATGGATTATTATTATTATTATTATTATTATTATTATTATTATTATTATTATTATTATTATTATTATTATTATTATTATTATTATTATTATTTTGGTTGTGAGGTTAATTTGGAACTTTGATTATGCGGTTATTTTAGTTCTTTGACTGTGTCGTAATTTAGTTCTGTGATTGCGCGGTTATATTAGCTCATTGGTTATATTATTTCTTTGATGACGTGGTTAATTTAGTTCTGTGATTGCATGGTTACAATAGTTCTTTGACTGGATGGTTATATTAGTTCTTTGATTGTGTGGTTATATTGGTTCTTTGACTATGATCATATTAGTTCTTGATTGTGTGATTAGTTTAGCTCTATGATTTCGTATTTATATTAGTTCTGTGATTCAAAAAAAAAAAAAAAAAAAGCTGCCAGGGGTTTGGATCTCTGACCTACCTTCTCCTAAAAAAGAAAATCTTCATTGTTGGCACCTAGAATATTAGAACTATGTGAACTGGGAAGGACAGTATGTGTAGAATTGGACATGAACTATTATACGTTCAGAATTGTACTCGTGAACCACATCACGTGGTCCGGAACTGAACCTACAACCTTCGAAGAGCGGGGCCTGCGGCGTAATTACTCCGCCATAAAGACTCCCTTGGAAGATTGCATGAGACTGTACAATATCCGTCCACTCCAAAGTAATAGAGGAACGGCTAAACAATATTAAGTGTGAAGTGTTTTTACATCTGCCCACGGTTGATTGTAGCGTGAACTGCATGTTCAGAAAAATGGCGGCCGGCCGTTCGCTGAACTAACTGGGTTGCCTTATGCAGTAATGTGTGGCTGCTGGTTTTCTCGGGACTGCCGTTTCCATCGACGAAGAACTATATTTTTCGTGGCGAACTTTTGTGTCGGCATTCTGGCAGCGGCATTATGCATAGGATGCGGGATGTTGGTTTGTCGAGACTGTTGCACTTTTCACATGGGGCAGTGGGGAGCATTTTATGTGATATTCACTGGCAGAGGAACGGAGAATAATAGGGTGACCTCTTTACCATGTTGGAACCGCGACTAACTATCTAACTAAACTATCGCGAGACTAAATAAACCCCTATTGTGCCGTCAAGCCAAAGCGCTATCACCCATACCACCCCGACTGCTGAAAACACATACACCCGGATATTATTTCTCCATTCCCCCCAACTGTTTCTTTGCATTTGCTGTAAATCGCTGATAACTTTTCCTTATGATGTGTTTTTGTTTGCCTTGGCGTCGGCACTTACACCCAGTATCTCATGAATTCAAAGTATAATCCCATCCCGGCGTGGACCCCCTACTGAAGTCGCTCAAAAGTCCGCTGGGAATATACTTTTAACTCCCGCCACATTTTACCTTCCCTTTTTTAACCATCGTCTGCTCTTAAATATCTGCTGCTCTTAAGATCTCGCCTGTTGTTTTATTTGCTAATGCTGTTTCTTTATGAAGTTTGAGAGGGAGAGGGAAAAAAAAAAAAAAAAAGAGAATGCCACCTGAATGTTTGACGTGGGATGTAATCGGTTGGTTGGTCGGGGAGGGCGCGTTGATGTGTTCTGGTGAGCGCCGTCGAGCAGCGGAAACCGTTTTCAGATGGGCACATAAATAAACATTCGTCACGGTGCTGAGTTTACCCACAGGGTGGGGGTGGGTGGAGGGAAAATGGGGGGGGGGGTCCTGGCAGAGATCGTGTGAGGCTGAACGGGTGGTGGGAGGCGGCCGATGATTGTGTGGGAGATGATTGTGTGGGAATCTATGGTGATGGAAGGTGAGGGGAGGGGAAAACATGGGGGGGGGGGGGTTAATGAATACTGGAAGGATTTCATCTTGACGTAATCGATGGTGATAATAATAATCTTCTTCTTCTTCTTCTTCTTCTTCTTCTTCTTCTTCTTCTTCTTCTTCCTTCTTCTTCTTCTTCTTCTTCTTCACTTTAGACACAAACCCGTCCTACCTTTGGCTATCTCCTATGGTTCCTTTCGTGTCTCCCCAGTATTATTCAATTGCCATAACCGAAATTCTTTTGGTGGCCATTTTTAAACCGTTACTATTGCGCAACCTGTGACCGAAACAGGTTGGTAGTGATACACAATGCAAAAGAGTGGATTTGGAATTCCGCTAAGTTAATAAACTGCACACCGATAAAGTAATTACATAGATAAAAATAGGAGGCATTACTTATTGACCGTCCCTCGTAGTTCCAGACAACGGGGTAACTAGTTATATAGCCAATGGGTTTTCTCACTGTGCGTCCTAGGCAGCGTCAGCGGTCTCCTCGCCTCTTGGTTCACTGGAATATGTTTAGTCCTTTAGAGAAATTAACAATGCATTGAAAATGAGAATTGTCAAATGTTACCTATATTCAACGCTTCTGCGTGGCGCGAAAGCCTGGATATTGAACAAGCAACTAGAAAGTCGCATAGGAGCCCTGGAGATGTGGATATACAGACGAATAGGTCTATTTCATGGAAACAAAAACAATCAAATGCAGAGGTTCTAGAAAAACTTGGAATGAAGAGAGAGTTGATGAAAGAAATAGAGAGGAGGCAAGTGAAATATTCCGGCCACGTTAAAAGACATGATACTCTTATAAAAACCATACTGGAGGGCAAGGTTGGGGGAAAACGAGCAAGAGGTAGACAACGATACAAGTGGGAAGATAACGTCAAGAGATGGACGACAGAATGTAGAGTCAGGGCGAGGGACAAACAGTTTTGGAGATCCATTACAGCCAGCCTTCACTGCGGAGACGGCACCTGATTTATTGGTTGTTTAGGCCACTCCACGAGCTAAACATTGGTGACTCTGTCATACCATGTTATTCTGTACAGACACCAACCTGTTCTCTTCTGCTCTGAAGTAACTGCTGACACACGCTAGAAAAGAAACACCAACGACCTAGTTCTGATCGCAGACACTGCATGTTTACTATTCGCATTAGTGAAAGGATCCGTGTATCGATGCACGGAAGCAGACTAAAGGACAGGAGGTCGGAAACCTAATCAAATATACTCCGCGTGTAGTGTGTAAGTAGGACAGGAAATACATTGATTTAGGCGATGTCATGAGGCGGGTCCCGAGAGCGTATCGAATAATCACATCTTCAGTGGTGGAATCTTAAACTTCTCGTCGTACTAATGATACTTAAAAGAAGGATACAGACATCCCCATAGCAGTTAATACCGCTGGGTTGTGATATGTTCGTCATTCACATATTCTAGGCCACGGCGTAATGAAGTGGGGAGGATGGTTCCCTTCCTCACGCCGTCTTTTTCCAGACAAGACCCAAAAGATTATGACAATCCGCCCACGACACAAAATACGAGAGAAGACCAAGAAGTGATGAGAGGGGAAATAATGGCATCTCAGCAGGGACGACAACTGGTAAACCACTCCCTGAAGGAAAACCTACCATGAGAAGGGGCGAGAACACAACTACGCCAGGCCTTACAGGTGTGCGACTCTGACCAGACATGTAATACCACAACAACGATGAAACTCACAAAAGGACCAACATAAATAAATAAATAAATAAAAACTGACTCCATGAAGCGAAATCGCAACCCAGTCTACGCACCAAGAAAAACGAGTCGCTGTGGCGAAGTGGCGAGCTCCGAAGGTTGTGAGTTCGATTCCGGGCCGCGTCCTTCGGTTCACGAGTGCATTTTTCTTGGAGATTCCTGGGGGTCGTCGCTGGAGCTACGGAGTTCGTACTTTGTGCGACGCTTTCGGCAGTTCGCTGCGGAAAGAGACTGAGCCATGTGGGATAAAAACCCGGTGCAATGAAGTCGACCCTGTCGATTTTAAGCGACGTTTTTTGTTTAAAGCAAGAAGAAAGAAGTACACCATAAGGTTCCCAATTATAAAAAATGTTTGCATATCCTTTACAGGACATCGCTGTCAACATCAGCATCTTTCAGCTGATTGTTGATTTCTTGGCAAGATTACGCTCTGTAGTTTGCCATTGCTTTCTGAGCGGCCTGCTCACATACCCCCGTAAGTTACCGACGCGATTCGAACCACTGCTGATTCTCACCGTCGTCACGTTACTTACGAGAGTATATGAGATTAAGGAGAAAGGTTGCTAACCTCTAGGCCAGGAAGCCGGCTTCCCAATTATAACCGACCCAAAATTCGACGGCTGAACGGAGCCTGAACATCTTGTTTCAAACTAACAAGCAAGCAAGCGACTGTCTGGGTCATATTTTGAGATGTTGAATGGACCCCCACACAGACAGAGCTACAAATATTAGATTTTAAAGAACATGCATCTTTCCCATTGCAACATACGCCCGTGAGACACTTACTAAACAAGCTGAACAGCGCATAAATGCCCTTGAATATACATGCTACAGACGAGTTCTAAGAATATCTTGGATACAGAAAAGAACAAATGTATCCATACTTCAAGAGTTGAATATTGAAGAGGGTTGGCTATTAAAGACGATAAAACAAAGAAAAGTTTGGTCACTTGAAACGTCATGAGAGTTTGGAGAGAACAATAACGAAGGTTGATATGCCTGGGAAGAGAGGAAGAGGAAGGCCAAAGAGAAGATGAGTGCAGGATGTGGCGGATGATCTCCAGGTGGGTGTATCGGACGCGGGAGATCTTGCTTATGATCGAGAGGTTTTCCAGAAGGTTGTTATGTGGAGCGAGGTTCTGCAAAGGAATGCTATTGAATGAATGAATGAATGAATGAATGAATGGATGAATGAATGAATGAATGGATGGATGAATGAATGAATGAATGGATGAACCACACAGTCGTACTGGTGGGAAAATAAGCGTTCTGGCTTATCCAGAGACTTCGCCCGCGTGTTACTGGTGCCCGCTAGGGAAGCAAAGTATGGTAGCACTGTAGCCAACCATGCATGCAGTAAGAGACGACTAAAGCTGGCTTGAGACTGGCTACGTAATCCTGGAGAGAACTGTCTGTCACTGTCATGCACTGTCAATATAGTACCTTGCTGTGTATGGCAGGTGGGTCTTGCGTTTGAAGAATTAAGGTCGCCTTTCTAGTACAGTTGCCGCGAACTGTGCAGGCTAGGGTTTTCTTTTTGCCCCCGACAGAAAAAAATCCACACCTTACCGAGGATTCGAACCCGGGTCACTCAAAGGAGAATCTGGCACTCTAGCCACTCGGCCAGCCGCTTCTCCCTGTAGAATACTTTATCCACGAAACCCAGTCAGACATGAGCAAGTATACGGAGGGCTGCGTGTGAGTAGATTGAGGGCCGTCATCATCATGTGCCGTGCCTACAAGCTTGGGTGGTCATGTTTCGCCATCTTACACGACAGATAAGAGATAATGACTATAGATAAGAAATAAACAACACGTACAGATAAAAGATACATAATTCATATAGATAAGAAATAGATTATACGTACAGATAAATTATAAATAATGCATATAGATAAAAGATACATAATTCATATAGATAAGAAATAGATTATACGTACAGATAAAGTATAAATAATGCATATAGATAAAAATAATAGATAATAAGTACTGATAAGAAATAATAATGCACTTTGATAAGCGATAGATAATACACAGGGATAAAAACACGCAATGCATTTAGATAACACACAATAATACATAAAGATAGGAAATACCAAACGCAAATAAATAAACAAAATAGATAATACATGCAGATACATTACTTAAATCATATAGATTACAGAAAGATAACATCTAGAGATAAGAGATACATAATGCATATGGATAAGAGATAGATAATATAAAACATACATACCGCATAAGAACCACACACACATAAAAACAGACACCACATATAGACAAAAGTCATAATAAGTACAGCAAAGAGAAAGCCAGGCAGCCTCACCACCTGGGGTCGATACCTCCACCATCAGGTGTCTCTCTACCATAAATCAACTCCAGCCATCTCTTTAACCAGTCACCCACGCTCTCCCCCCGACTCTCGGATATTTTTGTGTATTGTGATCATACAGTTGATAATCAAACAAGAAGCAAACTCCATGAAAACCTGTTTGCTCACTGCCAGGTATGTTTCAACTCTGCAATGAGATCCCTTGTTGAATTGCCATTGACTGGGAAATAACTACTCTCCGCGGATCTGGAGTGCAACTATTTTGCAATTATTCTCTTGAAACCATCAATTTCGGGCAATTTTCTACAAAGGACTAGCAATTACCTTTTCCCGAACCGTCTGTCGAGGGTGTGAATTCTTGCTTCTATTTACCCGCTCAGCCAATGTCAAGGCTGTTCTGGATTCCACGAGAACATAGATTTCTTATTTCCTTCAGACGTGAACAGTAAAACTCAATGTTTCCCTGGAAAACTTGTGTGTGTATGTGTTTTTAATCTATTCTGGAAACTTCTAAACAAAGGTGTACTCGTATTTTTTTTTAAATACCATATTTATTTTATTTTTTTTTTAATTTTTGGTGGGGAAATCAACGGTGCTCTATGTTCAGGATGGAAGATGCTTTGTAGATGTACCTACTGCTTGCTAGAGATAAAACAATTTCCTTTGGTGTTCATTGAACATTTAATGTCGACAGGTGACAGCACGGTAACCCAGCTCTCTCTCTCTCTCTCTCTCTCTCTCTCTCTCTCTCTCTCTCTCTCTCTCTCTCTCTCTCTCTGGGTGTGTGTGTGTGTGTGTGTGTGTGTGTGTGTGGTAAACTGCACCGCAGACAAAAAGACCGATAGTTAATCAGACAGAAAGAGGGATAGATAATTGGATGGATGGATGAATGTATGAGTGGATTGACAGATTGATAGATGTGTAGACAGACAGACAGACAGACAGACAGACAGACAGACAGACAGACAGACAGACCGACAGATAGACAGACGGGTGGGTGGGCGGGCGGACGGACGGACAGACAGACAGACAGACAGACAGACAGACAGACAGACAGACAGACAGACAGACGGACGGACGGACGGACGGACGGACGGACGGACGGACGACAGGCAGGCAGGCAGGCAGGCAGGCAGGCAGGCAGGCAGGCAGGCAGACAGACAGACAGACAGACAGACAGACAGACAGACAGATAGATAGATAGATAGATAGATAGATAGATAGATAGATAGATAGATAGATAGATAGATAGATAGATAGATAGATAGATAGATAGATAGATAGATAGATAGATAGATAGATAGATAGATAGATAGATAGACTTAATGCCTTTCCATATCCATTTCAGGCGGTTTGCAGTAAAGAACTGTGCTCGCTGCCAAACACCCATCTCGGCCAACGAGCTAATCATGAGGGCCAAAGAGCAAGTGTTCCATCTGACCTGCTTCTCGTGTACGGCTTGCAACCGGACTCTGAAGTCCGGTGAGCAGTATGGCCTGAAGGATAACCTCATCTACTGCCGCATGGACTACGAACTCATGTTCCAATCTGACTTCAACCTACTAAGCATTAGTCCAGGCATGGGCCCACACGGAGCGCACAGTCCAGGCGCCGGCCCGGCTCACATTTCCTTCTACAATGGCGTCGGCGGAGTGCAAAAGGGAAGACCCAGGAAAAGGAAGAGTCCGATGAACGATGGAGATTGTCCGCCTCTAGGTAGGTTAGCTTCTGTTTTGTCCGTATCGCTGCCATTTGTCAATCCTGTCTAGTTTAGTCGTTTAGTCGTTGAATCAACATCACTGCACACGGGTTTAACCCATAAGTGCTCCGTTTTCCTCCTAACTCAAACCTGAGTCTGGAGAAACTCAGCTCAATGCACGAACTCCGTAGCATCGGCGAAGATCCTGAAATACTTTGAGTAGATTTTTAACTCGAAATTTTGCCCGGGCAGCGCCGTTAGGCTGATTTGCTGATCCCACAATCCTATCTACAGCGCTACACAATTACGGGTTACATACATCGCTGAAATTTCTCGTCATCTAGTGGGGGTCCATTTTTCTTGCTGTCCTGATTTCGGATTTCTAAGAAATTTCGTGATTCTCACTGCCTACATGAATTCTTGATTCTCTCTGAATACACGATTCTACTACTCTCGCTTACTACGCGATGCCAGATTCTCTCCGACAACACGATTTTCTTATTCTCTCTGACTACACGATTTTTTTATTCTGGTTGTCTACACGATTTGCTGATCCTCGTTGTCTACACGTTTCCTGATTCTCACTGCCGACACGATTTCCTGATTCTCACTGCCTACACGATTTCCTGATTCTTGCCGCCTACGCTATTCTTCGAGTCTAGCTGTCCACACAAGTCCATTATTCGCGCTGCTTACACGATTCCCTAATTTTCTACACAACCCCCGCAATTATTTCTTACTATGTTTCACCTATCCGCCCACTCTACCACATACGACTACCTGCCTACATATCCCATACTG